>UESW01004812.1:91788-109414 GCA_900491605.1 Calamus simplicifolius
AAGTTTTAAATCCTATGGGATCAAGCTGTCCCAATCTTTCAGTGGAATAGAATGCGTTGCCGTTCTAGTATGTTCTGACTCTTGGGACGGGGTATCCTAAGACATACCAATCGGCATGCTGAGGCAATAGCAGGATGGTCTTGTTCCAAGACTTGAGACAGCAACCTATCCTAACATCCTGTGGGATATCCTGCCAGGATTTGAAGCTATAGCTAGTGCTGTATATTATTATGTGGACTTTGTATGTAACTCATTTTTGTACTTATGTTGCAGTCTCATGTGAATACAACATTTTAAGTGATATAGCTGAAACTTTTTCATTTTATTGGCTATTAACTGTTTTTTTCCTTCAAAAAAAAAAAAAGAGAAATAAAGTGGTATTATGCCAACACCTGTGATTGAACTTCTCACTTATCCCAAGAGGAAAGCGTGCCAACCAGTTGAACTATGTCCTGTTGACTGCCATAAATTGTATGTTTGCAACTTTAGGTCTTGAGTCTTAAGTTTTAACACTGTAGCTGAAAATTGTCTTCTTACATCTTTGTAGTTCCATTAGAGGACCATTGCATAGATCTGGTGCAATCTTTATAAATTTCCACAGCATGAGCTGACCACCTCAACATTAATATTAAATTTTCCATCATGTTAAATTTGTTATTGGTGCAAACAGGTTACTCATTGTTATCAGTTGCCAAAATATGACAAAACAATTGGCTAGTTTCCATTCTTCCCACTGGACGGGGTCTTGGCCAATCAAAAGCCTGAACTAAAAGCTTTTACGGTTTTACTTGATATCCTCTAGTCTAATGACAAGAAGGATACTTATCTATGGCAGAACTATTGTAACAATTTTTGCCGGTTCTGAGTTAGGACCGGGTGTTATTGGGTAATTTTTTCAAAACTTCACTTTTTTAAGGCCATTAGTGATGCGGGATGTACCATGCAAAAGATTAACATGGAGCAATGATTCATAGGTGCTTTACTTTTCGAAATGAGTAAGAATAAACTAAGGATGAATATGCGAAGAGTAAAGTAACTATCCGCAGAACACAATTCACTAAGTAATAAAGAAAAGGATCCTAGGATTGAGAAACCACTACTTAGAACATACTTTTTCTTCATCAAAACAGAATTTATGAGAAGGAATGGGTCTGATTACCAGGCAATGATGGTCTTTGTCCTAAAAGATTGGATCACACAGGTCTCGGGATGAGCGCCTGGAAGACGAAGCTATGCTACCATAGATATTTCGGCTTTCCTCAGATGGTTCTAGAGACAAGGAGGACTTTATCTAAGGATCGTAGCACTTTGGCATCTTGGGGTTGGGATGCTTGGAATAGGTGTTGGAACGGATATTTGTTGGGCTTCTCATCCTCTTTCTCATGAGTGTTAATGCTCAAGAGCACAGAAAAATAGAAGGAGACTTTTTTTCATTAATTATCAAATGTTCTTTACAAGAGGGAAGGGGTTTTTATAATAAACCCTAACCCTTGAATTACATGAAAAAAAAAAGAAAATAAGGGTGCCATATTGTTTCAAAAAAGGAGATAGGCGGCATCTTGAAACAAGGAAAAAATATCAGGGGATAGATTTTTCAAATAAGAGATGGATGGCATCTTGAAATAAGGAAAAGAAATCAGGGGATAGCTTTTTCAAATAAGAAGATAGGCGGCATCTTGAAACAAGGAAAAGAGATCAGGGATGACGCCATATTCTGCTTTCCATAAGGAGTGGGCGGCAAGTCGCTTCCATAGAGGGCTTAGTTGCTTCCTTTTATGCTGATATGATTTTATGAAAATCTTGAGATGCCTAATTGAGTAGATGGTGCTTATTTTGACTGAGATTCCATGTGGGGCTGAGGTGGCGCACTGAAAGTGGTCCTTCATGGTCTTGGATCTTCAACTTCTTATACTTTGACTCAATAAATCTTGACTCAAATAAAATTACTGGACTCATACTTGACTCAAATAAAATTACTGGACTCATACTGACAAAATTTGATTATAGTACTTAAAGTCAAACCAACATAAAGTAAAAATTCCATAATGAGCTCAATAACCTCTGTCTGATCCTGGTGCTCACACCAATTAGTCAACAAAAGTCTTGATTATCCACCCATCAAACCCACTTGAATTTGGGAATCGATTCCTTCTTGTTGCTCCATTGCAGTCCTAAAAAACCACAATCATTCATTTCATTCAGTTTTGGATTTTTCTCGTCTCTAGGTGGGTCTGACTTGGTATCTTTTTATATTTTTGGGCTGTGGTAGTTGTAGTGTTTGGCTATCTTCAGCACATCTTTTTTCTTATATATGAGAGGCTTTAAACATTATTAGAACCCTTCCTTGCGCTTCTTGCATATGGCAAGCTTTGAAGTCTCAAACTCTTTTTGGTGCTCTCTTTTTGCTAATAACTTGCTCAACTTTGACCGTCTCTGTTCTTTCAAGCTTTCGAGTTTGAGCACAGGCAATGCTCAATCTTGGCTCGAAATTCTGCTGGCTTGTCTGAGCTCAGCTAATTACAATGTATAACATAACTCTTAAGGTTAAGCTTGAACTTGATTAATCCTAGGTTGAACACATTCTGTCCTTGAACAGGTCATTCAAGGGATTGGCAAGAATTGAAAGTTACAAGTTTGGATATCATTTGAGCTAATAATGAAAGTTACTAGTTTGGATATCATTTGAGCTAATCTCATTTGTTGGATCTCAACCTAACCGTTGAAATATTTAAATGCTAATACTTGTTTTGGCTGTTAGGTTAAGATTTATTAGCTAAGATAAGTTCTCCGTATATATTTATTTGTGTTCTTGTGCATGTGTGTCTATAAGTTGCCAATTGTAGATGTTTGCTTGAAATTATTAACTCACATCTTAAGATCAAGCTTGGCTTATTCACTAATTGAGAAAGGCTTTATAAAGTTAAAAAGCAGCTAACATAAATGACTTAATTAAAAGCCCTAGTTGTTTAAAACTTGTTTAAAATTCCATGTCACCTCTCATTGTGTACGTTTTACTTTTATGTCAATTTGCCATCATGATGATGTTAGTAGATACTACATCCAAGCATTACATTTCGAAACTTTGATGCATACAACTAGGTCATGTCCTTAATATTATTGCTATTCATGTCAACTTTATGATATGACATTTGAGGTTACCTTGACAACATGGATGTTGACCCCCACCTTGATTGCAATTTTGGAGAAAGGACTCAAATATCGAGTAATATTGAATTGATGGACAATCGACATGGTACATGCCATACAACAAGGTTTTAAATCTTGTGGGATGGGACCATTCTCTTTTCTTTCATGGAATTGGGCGCGTTGCTATCCCACCCCATCCCGATACTTAGGATAGAGGGTAACCCAATACTTGCTAATTGAGATGTTGGGACAATAGTGAGATGGTTCCGTTCTGACCCTTGGGATGACAATTTGTTTTGACTTCTCACGGAATGTTTCACCAGGATTTGAAACCATGTCATACAATGTGCTATATTGAAAAAGAGCATCAACTCATACAATTTCATATGGCTGATGTGCCATGCAGCCTAGTGGCCTCCAACATTTTCATCTAACAAGTGTTTCACAATTTATAATCCATAATTTTCAAAATATTTTGTAACATATTAGCATAAGTATATCTTTTAGAGATTATAAAAGAGTTAAAAGCTTTGTTAGTTAGGTAAGGGTCACTTATCAAAGAATCTCGATCCAAGAAGACCTGTTCTACTTGATCAAATTTCTTTGCGACACCTAAAATGATAAGTAATCTAAATAAGAATTTACTCTCTAGAGGACTAGACTAGGCCGAGGCATCTCAACAAAACCTAAATAATTCTATAATTTAAATTTTCCCTAAAAATTCAATGTAAGATACAAAAGTTCAAATCTATAAAATAAAAATTTTAAAAATATGAAACTTAGCTAGTGTGTGTGTGTTGCATTATGTTGCGTGTGTGCATGTGCATGCATGGTCTTGATGGACATCATCGACTTCAGGCCTATGCTTCCCTACAACAAAGATGGTCTACCAGTATCATCGAAAACTCCCCATAGGTAACCAAGGAGAACCTAGAGTAAGAGGCTTCCAAGAAAATAGGCTATTTCATTGAAAACTTACCACAGGTAACCAATGACAAACCTAACTTTGGGTTTCCACAAATCCACCTTGGAACTATAATATTCTACCAAAATAATCACAAAAGAGTTGGGGTTGACCCTAATCAGGTCTCTAGTTAGAAGCTAGGGCCCTGAATTTGAACTTTCCTTGTCCAAGGTGTTGGTGACTTCAGTCTACACATGGAGATGAGATGGATGAAAGGGAAAACTACAATGGAGTGAGAGAGGGGCGGGGCTTTCATGGGCCCTGGTATTACAGGTACAACTACCAAAGAGATTTTACTAGCATGATAAGCTAGGACATTCCTGTTGCTACATATACGTGAAGAGAGACAATCCATCAATCTTATATAAAAATAGCAAGACTCATTTCTGTTCTCAAAAATGTTCCCTTCCCTGTATTTGAAAAATGTAATGTCTTCCTTCATAAAAGCTTATACTACCGAATATTATTAACAGGGAATGGGTGGTTTGCATGCAGCTGCAAACACCCAGATGCATACAGTTGCTAGACATCCTCTATTGTTTGGACTGTACCTAGCTGTTTTGCATACATTCAACGTACATATATTATTGGCTCATATATCACATGGATGTGATGAATGAGGGGGCTATATCACATGAATGTTTGTACTTGGCTATTGTCGTTGGTTAATCAATTCAATGCATAACTGCAACATGTTGCTCCAACTTTTAAGATTAATACTCAACTTACAGTTGTGGAAGACAAACACTGCTGAGCACTTCCTTTTTATTCCTGTTACATTTTCATTTTTGCTGAAACACTTGTCTCTGTTCTCTTGTTTTTATTCTTGTATGCTTACAGTTTTCCTTCTCTGCAATGTTTGCTTTTAATTTAATACACCTCCACAGTTTAAATAAATTTAGTCAAGCAAAAAAAAAAAAAAAATTCTTACCATTATAAATCTTCAGGAGTTTGCTGCATATCTGTTTTGCAATTTTGGGTGCAGAAAGCGGATCGACAATGTTCAACCTTTCACTGCTAACCTCAGACATGTGGGCGGTTCTCATCCGAATGTTTGCTTACCATGAAAAGGTTGGTGGTTATCTTTGTGCAGTATACATAACTTTTATGATGCAAAACAAACTTAATAGTATGACATTGGAGCTGCTTTATGTTTTCTTGCAGGTTGATTGGATGTATTTCATAGCTTTTGCAGCTGTTGTAGTTGGGCTTGTAGTCTATTCAGGGTACCGAACACTATATAAAAAATTTTCATTTGTCTCTAACTCCTCTATGCAAGTCAAAAAACTAATGGTTGTCACCCTTGGTTGTCATCTCTAAATTCAGAGGCTCAGAAGAAACGAGAGCCCAGGTAGCTGAGGCTGCTGGTGATGCACCGGGAAGGAAGAGGGATGAAGAGGCTGTGATGGATCCTTCGAATCAAGAATCAACATCTGGGGGCTTAAGAGAGATGTAGATGGTAAACATTAATACTATGATCCAGCTAATATTTCTATAATAAGGTTGCGAAGAAAACGGAGCCTAAAGAAAGGAGAGCTTTGTGATGGAGTTCTATTTGTTAGTAGGGAAGGGTCCTTGCTACTCTTGTAAGCGGGGAGTAATGAAAAGCCGCACCAACTGTGACAATGAATCAGGAAGAAAAGATGTCTGGCAGTTCCCACAAAATTGTTTCAGTAAATTTGCAGCAATTGGGCATACTTCATGGTCATTCTATGTTCCATGGGTGCACAATCATCTCTTTGGCCATTGTAGGCACAATGTCTTCCATATTCTAAGGAATTTTCTTGTTATTCATAAATTTGTTATTGGCTTAATAGGTTTTCAATTTATTCCTAAATAATTATCATGAATAGGTTGTTCAATCCTGTCATGTATTTACTAAATTATTCATGAAATATGTATCAATTATTCATTGCTATTTTTTCCTGTTATATGCATTGACATGTAAGCATATCAATGGTAGGCAATATATTTTCTGCATTTTTTTTCTATTTATATTCTTCGGACTCTTCAATTTTCAATGTTCATCTAATCAGAAATCTTGATTCTCCAGGCGAGTTTTACAATTAATGAACATTAAAGCCACTTTAGTTTAAATATTATTGATGAACGATATCTAATTAATATCAAAAGCCTACGGATGTTTAAGGCTTGATGTACTCTAGGTTTTCTGTTGAGTCTCTTCCTGTTTGCGTATTTTCTGGTCGTTGCTTCAAGTTTGTATTGGCGTAGATTGCTACTTGGTTAAGACTAAGTCTAGAGTTTAATTCTATGTTCTTAAGACAATTTTGTTTCATACAGGTACTTACGATTTGTGACGATTATTTTTCAGGATATAATGGTCTCCTTCCGGTAAAAGCAGCACTATAATTTATCAGAATAACGAATCAATAATACTATACTATCTTAAATTTAGAATATGCAAAATGCTAAGGAAAGAAATTTGAAAAATGATTGAATGAAATGCAAGTAACGAGTCATATTTATAAACTTTAGGCGCGGAAGCATCCTTGCGTGTTTAATTCTAATTTGAATTGATTTGATCGGATGTGATCAAAGAAGCGAATGAAAGGTTTTATCAGCCTTTGATACATCATTTCACAATCGTGACATGATGATCATTTGATCATATAAGCCGATCTACGTTTTGATACATTGATTCACCGTCGCGATCTGATGATTATATGATTCGATAAGTCGTTGCACGGCTTTGATATGCTGTTTCATGATCGGGATGATCATTTTATCATCAACGGCATGATTGGAAAGAACATCTTATCTATCACCAACAATCTATGGATTGTCAACTGTCACTTATCCAACGGTTAATCATCAATAGATCAAATCAAATCCAACGATCAATCTAATCCTGATCCGATCATTGTGATCAACAGTCAATCGTTTGCCCAGATCTAATGGTCAATCGAATACTGATCCGATATCATGATCAACTGTCAATTGTTTAATTTTAGCCCCTTAACTCAACGCAACTCATCTAAGCCTTTTCACAACTGCATTGGAAAATATAGGATATAATATATGAGTTGAAAAAGGTTATGAATTTAATAGCCTTTTGCAGTAGCACAGCTTCTTGAGGACATATTGGAAAGAGAATTAAACCAACTCCAACCATGAGAAGACCATAGCATCCCAGCGAAACAATTAAGTAAACTGTAAGCTGAGAGAAAATGGTAACATGTAAGGCATGTTTACTTAAAGAGAGGTAAAAGTAGATAAAAACTACCAGACAATTTAAGAATATTTTACTTGAAACTGACCAGCCAAGTATAGCTGCGTGGGATCACCGATGTTTCCAAGAGGCCAATCCAAGATGCAGAGATAGCAACAAGCAATGCCATAATCTTTAAAACATGCTTCATTCTTTTAGAAGTCGGTTGCTTCAAAACTATTACCTAAAGCAGAAGTTAAAATGATGAAATCAATCAATATAGAGTGAAAAGATGACTACTAGGAGATGAAAAAGTCTTTGTACACTGCCCTCGGTGCAGCAAGTTCTACGTGGGCTGCACCGCCTCTCCTGATTGGTCCATATGCATCCTACGTGGCTGACGTTGCGGAACGGTATGGCTCTACTACGATGTTACGTTCTGATCGTGACGGCCAATAAAAGTGCTTCGCTTTTATTTTAAAATTATTGTGCAGACGAAAATGCCCTTTCCCTCCAGCCTACTTCTACCATCATTTTTTCTTGGATTACATCTGTGCAAGAAAAACTCTTTCTTCCCCCTCGCTCTGGGCTTTCGGATGCAAGGAAATCTCATATGCAACAGGAAGTAAAAAGAAAGGTGTTCATGCTTCTTTATAAAGCTCATTTATTATGCCAACTATTTTTTATCGTTAGAGAAAGTTAATGCATTAGGAAACCGTTTAATGCCCAGGTAACTTCCTTAGAACTAGGGTGTCGTCGGAGTATCTCGGCCTATATTCCCCGTTATTTCCTGTCCATATAGCTCTAGTGTCCTCACTTCACAACTCTGGAGAGAACGGCCGCGACACCCCACGAGGAATTTGGCCGAAAATCCTTCGCAATACCCCAATTGAAACCTTACGACATCCTAGCGACAATGATACGACACCCGTGCTTATAACTGACCATGGATAGAAGCCCCGCGACACCCCACATGAATTTGGCCAAAAATCCTTCGCGGCATCCCAGTTGAAACCTTACGACACCCTAGCGACAATGCTACGACCCCAGGAGCAATTCAGCCAATAATCCTTCGCGATACCCAAGTTGAAACTTTACGACACCCTAGCATCAATGCTACGACACCCGTGCTTATAACTGACCATGGAGAGAAGCCCCGCGACAACTCAGGAGGAATTCGGTCGAAAATCTTTCGCGACACCCCAGTTGAAACCTTACGATACCCTAGCGACAATGCTACGACCCCAGGAGCAATTCGACCGAAAATCCTTGGCGACACCCAAGTTGAAACTTTACGACACCATAGCACCAATGCTACGACACCCGTGCTTATAACTGACCATGGAGAGAAGTCCCGCGACACCCCATGAGGAATTCGGCCGAAAATCCTTCGTGACACCCCAGTTTAAACCTTATGACACCCTAACATCAATGCTACAACACCCGTGCTGGGGTTTCGTAACAGCCTAATTCGGGATATCGTTGGTCCCCGCCTTTAACAGTCCCCGCACGGGTGTCGTCGCCTTAAAGCTAGTATGTCATCAGATGAGAGCTGGGGGTGTCGGTAACAACCTAAGTCGGGGATGTCGTCGGTCCCCGCCTTAACAGTCCCCGCACGGGTGTCATCGCACTAAAAGCTAGGTTGTCGTCGGATGAGAGCTGGGGTGTCGTAAGAGCTTAAGTCAGGGATGTCGTAGGTCCCCGCCTTAACAAATCTCTGCATGGGTATCATCGCCTTAAAGCTAGGATGTCGTCAGTTGAGAGCTGGGGTGTCGTAAGTTGTTTCATGGGGTTTCATACATGAAATAGTACGACACCCTAGTTACAAACCTAAGACATCCGTTCATGCGTAGGTGAAAAGCTTTACGACATCGCAGGAGAAAATCCATCGTAATCGTAATAAAGCTACGATACCCCAGAATTACTATTAAAACACAGTAGCATCGAAGCAGTCGCAATTTCATCTAAAATATTATTAGTCATTGCAAAATTTCGTTACAATTTCAAACGAAAACACTTTTTGGAGTTTCCAGATGGACTTCTACGGTCTCCTCCCTTTCTCTTCTTCTTACTTGTAGTCTCAAAATTCTGTTTCGGAGATCCACCAGAGTCTTTCTTAACGATCCCTTGGCAGTTTCCTTTTCCACATCTTTGTCAGAGCCATCGAGCTGAAGTTTCATGCTAAAGGCGATAGCCAGCTCGTCTACCTCCGATGTCGTCATGGGCGAAGCTTTCTTAAACATTCTTAAACTACCTTCGATGTCGTCTACCCTTCCTGTGGTTGCAGGCAATACTCATCCTTCGTCGAACTTAGTGTTCCAATCCCCGATTCGGAACAAGTATTGGCCATGCTAGCATCTTCGTTATAGTAAATCGAAGTGCCTCTCCTCGCATGACGGAGTGAGCACTTTCTAATTATTCAATCAGCCACTTGGTGCCCGTGGTTTAAATGCACGCTAAACGGATAAGCTTTACGACGTCCCAAGAGGAAACAGGTCGGAAGTATTGCGACACCCAAGTTATGTTCACCAAAAAAAGATTTATGACGCCGCAGTTGAAACCTTACGACACCCATGCGACAACGCTACGACACCCGTGCTTACAACTGACCATTGAGAGAAGCCCTGCGACACCCCAGGAGGAATTCTACCGAAAATCCTTTGCAACACCCCAGTTTAAACCTTACGACACCCTAGCACCAACGCTACGACACTCGTGCTGGGGTTTCGTAACAGCCTAATTCAGGAATGTTGTCGGTCCCCGTCTTAATAGTCCCCGCACGGGTATCGTCGCGCTAAAGCTAGGGTGTCGTCGGATGAGAGCTAGGGTGTCGTAATAGCCTAAGTCAGGGATGTCGTAGGTCCCTACCTTAACAGTCCCCACACAGGTGTCGTCACCTTAAAGCTAGGGTATCGTCGGATGAAAGCTGGGGTGTCGTAATAGCCTAAGTCAGGAATGTCGTAGGTCCCCGCCTTAACAGTCCCCGCATGGATGTCGTCGCCTTAAAGATAGGGTGTCGTCGGATGAGAGTTGGGGTGTCGTAACAGCTTAAGTCAGGGATGTCGTAGGTCCCCGCCTTAATAGTCTTCGCACGAGTGTCGTCGTGCTAAAGCTAGGGTGTCATCGGATGGGAGTTGGGGTGTCGTAATAGCCTAAGTCAGGGATATCGTAGGTCCCCGCCTTAACAGTCCCCGCACGGGTGTCGTCGCGCTAAAGCTAGGGTGTCATCGGATGAGAGCTGGGGTGTCGTAACAGCCTAAGTCAGGGATGTCATAGGTCCCCGTCTTAACAGTCCCCGCACAGGTGTCGTCGCGCTAAAGCTAGGGTATCGTCGTATGAGAGCTGGGGTGTCGTAAGTTGTTTCATGGGGTTTCGTTCGCGACACCCTAGTTGAAACATTACGACACCCTTGGTATAATCTTATGATACCACTACGATAAATTTAAACTAAGCGGGAATTTTGACGTCACCCTAGTTGTAATTCGACGATACCCTAGTAACTCAGCTATGCCATCTTTTCGAGAAAAGTTGCATAACGTGGCCGGTTCCTACGGGTTTGCGTATCAGCAATATGATCGTGGCGCTCCTAGTGTCCTTTCATATTTCTATGAGGTCGGCATAAAAAATTTTTGAACCCTAGAGGTCCTTCGTTTGTTGCTCGAGAAGCCACCGGTGTTCTAAATTTTTTCCACAGTTCTTTCTTCCATCTACTTCATTCATGGAGATGAGTGCTTTCGTTTGTGGACGAAGACCGCGAACAAAGAAGAATCAGAAGGAGAAAATGGTGGAACAAAGCAAGGACATTGTTCTTCATTCGAATGAGGATGCATCTCCTTCAGGTATGTTTATTCCTTTGTTAAGATTTTATGACATCCTCTCTTAAAATGTCATGACACCCTAGTTCATACATAATGGCACCTAGCTGACTAGTATGTTTTACCCCCTATTTCAGATGACATAAAAATCATTCCAGTACCCCGAGTGGCTTCCCAACTGTTTAAGAATAGTTGAGGCCGGTCGTATACGTTCAGAAGGTTTGAAAGATGGGGTTTACTAGACAGCATACAAAACTTATTCGAAGGACCCCATTTGGTGCCTTTGTCGATATGCAGACGTTCACAGTCGATGGGCGACTGCTAGCAGACATCATAAGATGTCACAATGGAGGCGACGAGTTCATTTTCTGTGGTAAGCCGGTTCTATTCAGTGCCGATGAAGTCGCACTTATTCTGGGTCTTCCAGCTCATGGGCAAAAGATCGACACGTCTAGCCAGTTGTTCAACGGAAGGTTGTTCAGACGATTTGGTCAGGGTTTAGATCTTCGTCAAGAAGGTTTAGAGAAGTTAATTTTTCAACTCCGATCATCTAAGGTACAGGAAGATGTCGAGGACACCGTCAGACTTTGGATCACCTACATGTTTGCCATGTTTTTGGCTCCAAAGTCTAATCAGAGATGTCCATGGTATCTCATCCAGCACTTGGATGACTTAAGTCAACTGGATAGGATCGACTAGGCTTCGGCATTCAAGGAGTTGATTGTTCTGGCTCTCCTAGAAGTAGCTGCTTGCCTGCGTTTCGAGGAGCCAGTCCACTCAAAGAAAGCACAAAAGGTTAGGAGGCAACCTATCCTGTTCGGATGCTCGGTAGCGCTGGTGGTAAGGATTATTGAGATGCAGAAATAGTGTCCTTAGTATAATTTCTTTGTTAATATTACATTTTTTTATATCCAAAAATTATCATGTTCAGGCGTGGTTCCTCGAGCATACATCAATGAGAGCACCAGCATATCCCGATAAACTGCCCCGGCTATTGAAGTGGTATGACAACCAAATGAAGATCCAGTCAGTTCGAGTTGCCAATATGCAGCCTCACGACTTGGTAAGCTAATACATTGCTTCATTGCTCTGACCATATTTTTTATTTAATGTGTTAATATTTTTACTTAATATTAATTTGTTTATTATCTTGCTTTGCAGTTGGAATGAGCTACTGTACCACTGTCAGAGGAGCGCTGGCTTCTCAGTCAATAGACAGTAGCATTACTTGAACTAACAGAGCACTGTGAAAGCTGTGCCGAGTTGAGAATTGAATTGGCCTGCGTTAAGGATCAACTCGATGATGTCAGGCACAGGCTGTCCATTGCTGAGAGTCTCCTCAGTTCACTGCTCAGAAAGGAAAGCAATGTAATAAATGAAGAGGACAAGGGAGACGGGAAGACAGAGGAGGGGCATTCCCTGGAGTGTCTTCTCGAGCCTATTAAAGGAAATACTAAGGAGAATAAGATGGAGGACTAAGAGGAGAAGAGATTGGAGGGGGAATCATTGGACGATAAAACAGAGCATGGGATTGAAAATAAAGAGGAGGAGAAGAGCGGGGAGGGGCATTTTACGGAGGGCCAAGAGGAGTCCAAATCAGATAATAAACTTGGTACCCCTGTTGCAAAGGGTGATGATGTTGACATAGAAATCGTTGGAATGCCTTCTCTTGTTAAGAGGGTTAAAAAGAACCGAGGAAGCGAAAGGCATCCAAGGTCAGAGGAGATTCTTATGAGTCAACCCATCCTAGAAAGTCGTTGAAGACAGTGGGCACATCAAAGCCCAACACAACGATCGAAGATGATCAAATTATTATAAAATTTTTTTGAGCGAATGACTAACCGACGAGATCGTGTACACCAATAAGTTAGGTGGCGTTTGTTGGTCCAGATAGCAACCCAAGAGAGGGGGGGGGGGGTGAATTGGATTTTTCAAAATTAAACTCCTTTTAAATAACAATCCCCCAGCAGAAGTGAAAACTTAAATGTATACGAATTAAAATAGAGTGTGCAAAGATAGAGAGTAAGAGACAAGGAAACAATCACTGCAAACACAAGAAGTTTTATAGTGGTTCGGTGTACCTACACCTACATCCACTCCCAAGTACCTCTTGGGTCCACACTATAATCAATCTGATTACAGCATAGTTGTTTTGCAAGCTCACAACTCAAACTTGTTGTTTTTTGGGTGCACAACGAACCCAGCTGGTTTTCAAGGCTCACCAGCACACAACCTTACAACATAAGCAACAGCTTGCACAAGGTTAACAGCCTCAACGGAATCAATCCTCTGATTGACCCAGCAAACAATAACATTTTTATAAATTTAAAAGCTCCTCCAATGAGCATATATACAATAATAGAACAACAATAAAGAGATAGAAATCAAAGCATGATTTGCTGATCTTGGTGGCTTGCTTCTTCTCTTCTCTTGAGTGGATTTTCCTTTAGAATGCTCTTGAAGCTCCGAAGATTAGAAAGCTAGGACTTGCTTCTTCTTTTGGGATTTCTTCAAAATAGAACAAGGAATGCTAGAAATCTCTCTCTTTTCTTTTGGGAGATCAGTATAATCTTTCCTTTCGAATTTTCCCTCTTTTCTCTTTTGATTTTCTGATGGATTTCACTCTTATTTTTCTGATTTTTCTCTCTATTTTCTTGCTTGTCCTCCTTTTCGGATACAATAAAACCTCTTCTTATAGATTCTTCTTAATCCATAAATAGCCAAAAACTATCCGTTAGAAACAAGTGTAAGAAGGATTAGAACCAAAAAGGGTAATAGCCATTGGGATTAAAAAGATAAAGATAAAGTTTAGAGACGTTCTGATAGTTCTGGAGTCGTTTCTGACAAACTGGAGTCGACTCTAACTTTTCTGGAGTCGGCTCTAAATCGAAAATCCCCAATCCGCTCGATCTAGAGTCGTCTCTGACTTTTCTGGGGTCGACACGAAAATCTTCTGGAGTCGACTCTAACAGTCCAGGAGTCGACTCTAAATCGTGACCAAAAAAACCATCGTTCTGTCTTTTCTGTTGGAGTTGGCTCTACAGTCCAAGTGTCGACTCTAAGTCTGTGCCGATTTTCGGAGTCGACTCTGCGATTCCATGTGTCGACTCTAATGTCTGCAATCTTACTTGATATTAGATTCGAACTAGAACTTGATTTTTCTTGTGATTTTGATTAATAAATCATATCATAAACTGAAAAACTAAACCAAAATCATTAGTAACTTCAAATGTTATACTCGATTAGTTTTGTTAATCATCAAAATCAATAATTGGGTCAACAATCTCCCCCTTTTTGATGATGACAAAAACTTTGAGTATATGCATTAAAAATTCATTTGAAATAAGTGTTATAGACATTGTTAAAGCTTTAAAACTTCCTAACATAGAATTTGATGTCAAGTTTCAAAATGAACTTTAAAAAACATACTTGAGTTCTATTATAAACAGCAATCAAGATGATTTGACATAGAAAATCATTTAACATAGAAAATCGTTAAGCTCCCCCTGCATTAAATAACTCCCCTATGCAAGGTACATGTAAATAAACTGAAATATGATCAATTGATTAGAATTTATGGATTTCTCTCCCCCTTTTTGAGATATGCCAATTGATTAAAATATTGAAATCTTATAAATCTTATATTCTTTCATTCTCTTATATTCTTTCATGCTCTCTTCTTTATGCATATACAATTTTTCTCCCCCTTTTTGTTATCAGCAATAAGGTGAATTTAAAAATAATAATGTAGGTTCATTCAATCATAGAGATAGTAAACTTCATCCATTGTAATTGCTCGTCATAGATAAATTTGCAATAAAAAGATAATTGTATTTCATTTCAAGATGCATTACATGTGTCTATCAAAATACATTCTCAGTAAAGTACTATATCAATCAGAAAATCCTAGATACAAGCTAACAAAGTATAGTAAACTAGAAATCCTAAGATACAAACTAGAATATGAAAAGCTAATCTTAGGTTTCTAAAAGGTTAGGGTAGGATAGGCTTAGATAGGGTATCACTGTAGGAAATGGAAGGTCAATCAAACATGCTTGTAGACAATTTTCTTCAGATAACCTATCAGTTCCATAATCTCATCCTTCTGTGATTTCTTAAAGCCTTCAAGACAATCTTCAATCATAGTCACAGCAAAATCTATGTCTTTCTTAACTGACCAGTAGCGTCAAGATAAGCTCTTGATCCATCTGCTATCCCTTTCAACCTTTCAAAAATCTTATGAAGCTCAGATGATAAGGTATCCACAAATCGATCCAAAGTAGATGCAATCAAGTCAAGTTTAGAATGGATCTCCTCCTTAAATTGTCTGAAGTCATCTCTCAACTGACAAATATCATTGCTCCTTTGATTGTCATACTCAGCTAATATGCTCTGAGCTAACCAATCTGCTCAGAAAATCTCCCAGATACAAATGTTGTCTGAGGTGGAGGTGAAGAATATGTGCTCGGTCCAGCCTCAGAAGGTCCAGCAGTAGATGGGCCCGCAATAGATGGGTCAGGGACTGATGGTCCCGTAACTGATGGTCCAGGGATGTCCTCTACTCTGGCCTCCTCAACTTTGGCCTCCTCTGCTCTGGCCTCTCATCCTCCTTTTATCCAATTACCATTTACCTTTCTGAAGCCCATACGGTGAATGGTAGAGACACTGTAGTAGTCTGTATGCCTTAATTTCCTCAATGGCTCATTGTCCATGATTAACACACCTTGGCTTCTGAATACCAAAGTCAGAATCATACCATATGGCAATGTAGATCTTTTCTTGGTAGCTGCCTCTGCCATATAGCCTATCATCATCCCAGCTAAGTTTACTGGCTGCCCGGTAATGATACAATCCATCAGCAAGATGTCTCGCTCTGAGACATACTCAAATCTGCCTATCTTTGGAAATAGTATCCTCCCGCAGATGTTGTGAAGAAGCATGAGTTCCAAATTTAGTTGATTTGCCAAAATTTCCTCAAACTCAGATACCTCTCTCCCCAACATCCTAGATAGGGCACCACCACGATCATCATGCTGATACTCATTTATTCCAATAGTGGCATCTCTAACAAATTTCAAGAATCTCAGCAGTGATCACAACTCTTGTTCCTCTCACATAACTTACTAACCTCCCTCTCCTCTACTCAAATCTTTGTAGAATTCTCTTACGAGGGCCGGGTAGGTAGGAACATCCAAGGAACAAGCTTTCTCCCATCTCATTTCTTTCAATTGATGCCCAATAGAGAAACCCTCCGAAGCAAAGAAATCGAAATCAACCTTCCTTCCGGTTGTGATAGCCTTACCCGCTAATTGGTCGATGTGAGGAGAAGATGGAGATGGTGGAGAAGCCTCACGAGTGGCAGAAGATGATGAAGATGGCGCTTGCCTCCGAATCGTGCGACGCCTCGTGGGAACGAACCTCCAATGATAGCACGCCTTTTAGGAGCCATAGGATTTGATTGGAATGAGTAATCAAGGGATTTGAAGGGTTTAGAGGGGTTGGAATAGGTTTGGAACGGCTCTAGAGAGGATTGGAGACGATAGAATCCGAATAGGTGTCGACTCCGCCTATATATTTTGACCTAGGTTCACTTAGAGTCGACTCCCGCAAAGCGAGGTGTCGGCTCCGAACCAGAAAATCTGTCAGCGCCCGAATTAGAGTCGGCTCTGCAGAAGCAGGTGTCGGCTCTAATTGCCCAGACAGAACATCAAATAGGAAGGTGTCGACTCCACAAACTGTAGGTGTCGACTCCACAATAGTTTCAGTAAAAATTTGAATTTCAAGGATCTGAAACTGATCAAATTAATCATCAAACTCTAGATAAGTGTTCCTTAATCAATTGGGGAAACAATGAATCAAATTTCTAGATAAATTTCCTTATTGAACATAGAGGATTTTCAAGAAATTGATGAAGTCTAGATAGTTGTTGTCCTTAAGAGTTTCAGAAAGTCATTCTAAAGGATCACAAACTCCTAATTCTCCTCTAAGATAACAAAATCTTTCTTCACTTAATGGTTTGGTAAAAATATCAGCTAATTGATCATTAGTATTCACATATTCAAGACAAACATCATTGTTGGAAACATGTTCTCTAATAAAGTGATGTCTAATTTCTATGTGTTTAGTTCTAGAGTGTTGGATTGGATTCTTCGTTAGATTGATGGCACTAGTGTTATCACATCTAATAGGAATTTTATCAAGTGTGATACCATAATCTTCAAGTTGTCGCTTAATCCAAAGGATTTGAGCACAGCAACTTCCAGCTGCAACATACTCTGCCTCAGCAGTGGATAATGCAACCGAATTTTGCTTCTTGCTAAACCAAGAGATTAAGTTATTTCCTAAAAGTTGGCATGCACCACTTGTACTCTTCCTATCTAATTTACAACCAGCATAATCAGAATCAGAATAAGCAATCAATTTCAAAGTTGAGTCTCTAGAATACCATAATCCTACATTTTTAGTTCCATTTAAGTATCTAAAGATTCTTTTAACAGCAAATAAATGTGATTCTTTAGGATTAGATTGATA
>UESW01004812.1:112053-183219 GCA_900491605.1 Calamus simplicifolius
CCTCAGAAGGTCCAGCAGTAGATGGTCCCGCAATAGATGGGTCAGGGACTGATGGTCCCGCAACTGATGGTCAGGGATGTCCTCTACTCTGGCCTCCTCAACTCTGGCCTCCCGACCTCCTTTTATCCAATTACCATTTATCTTTCTGAAGCCCATACGGTGAATGGTAGAGACACTGTAGTAATCTGTATGCCTTAATTTCCTCAGTGGCTCATTGTCCATGATCAACACACCTTGGCTTCTGAATACCAAAGTCAGAATCATACCATAAGGCAATGTAGATCTCTTCTTGGTTGCTGCCTCTGCCATATAGCCTATCATCATCCCAGCTAAGTTTACTGGCTGCCCGGTGATGATGCAATCCATCAACAAGATGTCTCGCTCTGAGACATACTCAAATCTGCCTATCTTTGGAAACAATATCCTCCCGCAGATGTTGTGAAGAAGCTGAGTTCCAAATTCAGTTGATTTGCCAAAATCTCCTCAAACTCAGATACTTCTCTCCCCAACATCCTAGATAGGGCGCCACTACGATCATCATGCTGATACTCATTTATTCCAATAGTGGGCATCTCTAACAAATTTCCAAGGGTCTCAGCAGTGATTACAACTCTTGTTCCTCTAACAAAACTTACTAAACCTCCCTCTCCTCTACTCAAATCATTGTAGAACTCTCTTACAAGGGCAGGGTAGGTAGGAACATCCAAAGAACAAACTTTCTCCCATCCCATTTCCTTCAATTGACGGCCAATAGTAAAACCCTCCGAAGCAAAGAAATCGAAATCAACTTTTCTTTCGGTTGTGATGGCCTTACCCGCTAATTGGTCGACACGTGAGAAGATGGAGAAGGTGGAGAAGCTTCTTGAGTGGCAGATGATGAAGATGATGCCGCTTGCCTCCGAATCATCCTTTTTCTCGTGGGAACGGCCGAACCTCCAACAATCGCACGCCTTTTAGGAGCCATGGATTTGATTGGAATGAGTAATCAAGGGATTTGAAGGGTTTAGAGGGGATGGAATCGGTTTGGAACGGCTCTAGAGAGATTTTAGAGACGATAGGGTTCGTTTAGGTGTCGACTCCGCCTTTTATTTTTGACCTAGGTTCACTTAGAGTCGACTCCCGCAAAGCGAGGTGTCGGCTCCGAACCAGAAAATCTGTCAGCGCCGAATTAGAGTCGGCTCTAATTGCCCAGACAGAACATCAAAAATAAAGGTGTCGACTCCAAATAGTTTCAGTGAAAAATTTGAATTTCAAGGATCTGAAACTGATCAAATTAATCATCAAACTCTAGATAAGTGTTCCTTAATCAATTGGGAAACAATGAATCAAATTTCTAGATAAATTTCCTTATTGGACATAGAGGATTTTCAAGAAATTGATGAAGTCTAGATAGTTGTTGTCCTTAAGAGTTTCAGAAAATCATTCTAAAGGATCACAAACTCCTAATTCTCCTCTAAGATAACAAAATCTTTCTTCACTTAATGGTTTGGTAAAAATATCAGCTAATTGTTCATTAGTATTCACATATTCAAGACAAACATCATTGTTGGAAACATGTTCTCTGATAAAGTGATGTCTAATTTCTATGTGTTTAGTTCTAGAGTGTTGGATTGGATTCTTCGTTAGATTGATGGCACTAGTGTTATCACATCTAATAGGAATTTTATCAAGTGTGATACCATAATCTTCAAGTTGTCGCTTAATCCAAAGGATTTGAGCACAGCAACTTCCAGCTGCAACATACTCTGCCTCAGCAGTGGATAATGCAACCGAATTTTGCTTCTTGCTAAACCAAGAAATTAAGTTACTTCCTAGAAGTTGGCATGCACCACTTGTACTCTTCCTATCTAATTTACAACCAGCATAATCAGAATCAGAATAAGCAATCAATTTCAAAGTTGAGTCTCTAGAATACCATAATCCTACATTTTTAGTTCCATTTAAGTATCTAAAGATTCTTTTAACTGCAATTAAATGTGATTCTTTAGGATTAGATTGA
The DNA here is from genome assembly GCA_900491605.1 of Calamus simplicifolius. Lineage (NCBI taxonomy): Eukaryota > Viridiplantae > Streptophyta > Magnoliopsida > Arecales > Arecaceae > Calamus > Calamus simplicifolius. Next base: position 114,053 of record UESW01004812.1, read on the forward strand.
TATCTTGCACATAGGCAAACAGAAAACATAATATCTGGCCTACTTGCAGTTAAGTAAAGAAGTGATCCGATCATACCTCGGTAATGCTTCTGATCTACTTTCTTACCTTCTTCATCCTTGTCCAGCTTGCATGAGGGACTCATTGGCGTACCAAGAGGTTTAGCAGATTCCATACCAAACTTCTTGAGTATTTCCTTTGTGTACTTTATTTGGTTGATGAAAATCCCTGCTTTCTCTTGTTTGATTTGAAGTCCAAGGAAGAAGTTGAGTTCTCCCATCATGCTCATCTCGAATTCTCCCTGCATTAACTTAGCAAATTCTTGACAAAGGAGATTTAGTAGCACCAAATACAATGTCATCAACATAAATTTGAACAATTAATAAATCCTTTTCTTTTCTTTTTAAAAATAAAGTTTTATCAACATTTCTCTAGAAAAATCATTTTCAATTAAAAATTTACTTAATCTATCATACCAAGCTCTAGGTGCTTGCTTTAAACCATAAAGTGCTTTGTGTAATTTGAAGACGTGGTTTGGAAATTCATGATCTTCAAAACCAGGAGGTTGTTCAACATAAACTTCTCATTTATAAAACCATTTAAAAATGCACTTTTAACATCCATTTGAAATAAGTTGAAATTCATATGACATGCAAATGCAAGTAGTAGTCTAATGGCTTCTAATCTAGCAACAGGTGCAAAGGTTTCATCAAAATCTATACCTTCTTCCTGATTATATCCCTTTGCAACTAATCTAGCCTTATTTCTAATCACCAAGCCATTTTCATCCAATTTATTTCTAAAAACCCATTTAGATCCTATTATAGGTGGTTTCTAGGTCTATCTACTAGGGTCCAAACTTGGTTCCTTGTGAATTGGTTTAACTCTTCCTGCATTGCTAACATCCAATAACTATCTTTCTCAGCTTCCTCTATAGTTTTGGGTTCTATATGAGATACAAATGCAAGATGATTATTGATATTTCTCATTGATGATCTAGTCCTTACACCTTGAGATGGATCACCTATGATTAGGTCCTTAGGATGACCATAAGCATATCTCCAATCTCTAGGTAGATCTTTATCATTATGAGCAGTATCAATACCATCTTCCTTAGGTGAGTCATCATCCTTAGCTTCAGGTTCTTGATCTGAAGATACATTTAATTTTTCAATCCCTCTTTCAATCAAAGATGTATCTTCCTCATCATCAATTTTACTTGAACTTGATGCTAAAGACTCATCAAACACTATATGAATGGATTCTTCTACAACTAAGCTTCTCTTATTAAATACTCTATATGCCTTGCTAGATGTAGAATATCCTAGGAAAATGCCTTCATCAGACTTTGCATCAAACTTCCCAAGATTGTCCTTACCATTGTTATGAATAAAGCATTTACAACCAAATGCATGAAAATAACCTAAATTTGGTTTCCTATTATGCCATAGTTCATAGGGAGTTTTCTTAAGGATAGGTCTAATTAGGGCTCTATTTAGGATGTAACATGCTGTGTTTATAGCTTCCGCCCAAAAATATTTTGGAAGTTGGCTTTCACATAGCATGGTACGGGCCATGTCTTCTAAAGTCCTATTCTTTCTTTCTACAACTCCATTTTGTTGTGGTGTCCTAGGTGTTAAAAATTATGATGTATGCCTTTTTCAAAATAGAATTGTTCAAATAAGTGATTTTCAAATTCAGTTCCATGATCACTTCTAATAGACACTATGGTAGTGTTTTTCTCATTTGTGACTTTCTTAACGAATTTCAGGAATATTGAGAAAGTCTCATCTTTGTGAGCCAAAAACATTACCCAAGTGAATCTAGAGTAATCATCTACTATCACAAGACCATATTTCTTTCCTCCTAGACTTGTGGTTCTAGTAGGTCCAAAAAGGTCCATGTGTAGTAGCTCTAGTGGCCTAGTAGTTGAAACAACATTCTTAGATTTGAAAGAAGTTCTTGTTTGTTTTCCAAATTGACATGCATCACAGATTTGATTATTTTCAAAATTTAAACTAGGAATACCTTTAACTAAATCCATTTTCAATAGTTTAGAAATTAGGTGTGTGCTTGCATGACCTAATCTACGGTGCCATAGCCAACCAATCTCATTCATCTTAGCATTATTAGCAACTAAGCAATGATTACTTGGAGACAAATTACTCAAATCAATTAAGTACACATTGCCATAACGTTTACCAACAAGAATAATGCTGTTATCAATGGGATTAGTAACAGTGCAAATAGAAGCTTCAAAGGAAACTTTGAAACCTTTTGACACAGTTGACTAATACTTATCAAGTTATGCTTAAGTCCATCAACATATAAGACATTATCAATATGAGTAGATGGAGTAATTTGAATCTTACCAATACCCATGATATGGCCTTGACCATTATCACCAAAAGTAACTACTCCACCTCTTTTTGATTCAAGGGTGATGAATTGATCTTTGTCACCCGTCATGTGTCTTGAGCAACCACTATCAAGGTACCACTTTCTTTTCAGTCTGATGGCTGCAAGACACTCCTGCAAAATATTCATATCTTAACTTTAGGTACCCAAGCCTTCTTGGGTCCTTCATGGTTAGATGCAATAAATATTGTTCCTTTGGGAACCCAAATCATCTTTTTATCATGTGGAGTTTTACACATATAAGATTTATGTCCTTTGTTTCCACATTTAAAACAAGTAATATTTGATGATTTTTCAGCATGTAAAAAATATTTTTCAAGGATTTTTGCTTTTTAAGTGGATTATATCCTAATCCAGCTTTATCAAAAATAGCTTTTTGGTTGTCCAAAATCATATTAAGTTTGATAGAGCTTAAAGTAAATTTATCAACTATAGGTTTAAGTCTATCAATTTCATTTTTCAAGCTTTCATTTTCTTTTATCAAAAGTTCTTTTTCTACAACATGCTTTTCATTTTCTAAAGATAGATTTTGCATTTGATTTTTCAGATCTTTGTTTTTTGAACTTAACTTTGCAAAATCATCCATCAATTCATAAAATGCACTATGCAACTCATCGAAAGTAAAGTCATCAAGAAAACTTGGACTTACCTCATCATTGTCCGCCATGAAGCATAGATTGGCCATTTCACTCTTCTCTTCCTCTTCGGAACTTGAGCTTTCCGAATCACTCCATGTGGCCATCATTGCCTTCTTTTTGAATCTCCGGGTGCCTTTCTTTAGTTGTGGACATTCAGATTTAAAGTGTCCCGCTTCTTGCATTCAAACAGATAACTTCTTTTTCTTTGCCCTTGTCCTCATCTTTTCTAGCAAAAGGCTTTTTCTTTTCAAACTTCTTCTTCTTCATGAATCTTTTAAACTTCCTTGTGATGAGTACCATGTCCTCATCATCACTTTCATCTTCAGATTCATGAGGCTCTTCCATATATTCAGAAATCTTAAGAGCCATAGTCCTCTTCTTCTTTGACTCATCATCATCAACATGTTGCTTAACTTGAAGCTCATGAGTCATCAAGGATCCCAATAATTCTTCCAGGGGTAGGGTACTTAGATCCTTTGCCTCTTGTATTGCAGTTACTTTAGCTTCCCAAGTCCTAGGCAAAGAACGCAAAACCTTCCTCACAAGATCAGAATTATCATAAGATTTACCAAGACTTTTTAAACCATTAACTATATCAGTAAATCTAGTAAACATATCAGAAATAGATTCACATGCATCCATTTTAAACAATTCATACTTATGAACTAGCATGTTAATCTTGGATTCCTTGACTTGATTTGTTCCCTCATGGGTAACCTCAAGTCTATCCCAGATTTTTTAGCAGAAATGCAAATAGATATACGATTGAATTCATTTGCATCTAATGAGCAGTACAAAACATTCATTGCCTTGGCATTAAGTTGTGCCAATTTTTTATCTTGTTCATCCCATTCCGTTTCTGGTTTAGGAATCTCCATGCCATTAATTCTAGCAGTGGGTGTGTGTGGTCCATTGACTATAATGCTCCATAGATCATAGTCAGTGCTTGAATGAAGATTTTCATTCTAGCCTTTCAATAACCATAATTTAAACCATTAAACAAGGGTGGTCTATTAGTAGATTGGCCTTCAGAAAAAGATGAACCCGCTTGAGTTGTCATGTGGATCTTTGACTCCTGATCGTTAGATCAAATCAAATGAGCACTAGCTCTGATACCAGTTGTTAGTCCAGATAGCAACCCAAGAGGGGGGGTGAATTGGGTTTTCTAAAAATTAAAGTCCTTTTAAAAAAAATCCCCTGCAGAAGTGAAAACTTAGATGTATACGAATTAAAACAGAGTATGCAAGAATAAAGAGTAAGAGACAAGGAAACAATCATGGCAAACACAAGAAATTTTATAGTGGTTCGGTGTACCTACACCTACATCCACTCCCAAATACCTCTTGGGTCCACACTATAATCAATATGATTACTGCAGAGTTGTTTTGCAAGCTCACAACTCAAACTTGTTATTTTCTGGGTGCACAACAAACCCAGCTGGTTTTCAAGGCTCACCAGCACACAACTTTACAACACAAGCAAACTGCTTGCACAAGGCTAACAGCCTCAACGGAATCAATCCTCCGATTGACCCAGCAAACAATAATGTTTTTACAAGTTTAAAAGCTCCTCCAATGAGCAAATATACAATAATTGAACAAGAATAAAGAGAAAGGAATCAAAGCCTGATTTACAGATCTTGATGGCTTGCTTCTTCTCTTCTCTTGAGTGGATCTTCCTTTAGAATGCTCTTGAAGCTCCGAAGATCAGAAAGCTAGGGCTTGCTTCTTCTCTTGAGATTTCTTCAAAATGAAACCACAAAAGCTTGAAATCTCTCTCTTTTTTTTGGAGAATCAGTATAATCTTTCCTTTGAATCTTCCCTCTTTTCTCTTTTGATTTTCTGATGGATTTCAAAGGTTTTTCTCTATTCTTGTCTCTCTTTTTTGGATACAATAGAAAACCCCTTCTTATAGATCTTCTTAATCCATAAATAGCTAAAAACTATCCGTTAGAAACAAGTGTAAGAAGGATTAGAACCAAATATGGTAATAGCCGTTGGGATTAAAAAGGTAAAAGTAGAGTTTAGAGACGTTCTGACAGTTATGGAGTCGTATCTAACAATCTGAAGTCAACTCTAACTTTTCTGGAGTCGGCTATAAATCGAAAATCCCCAATCCGCTCGATCTAGAGTCGTCTCTGACTTTTCTGGGGTCGACACGAAAATCTTCTGGAGTCGACTCTAACAGTCCGGGAGTCGACTCTAAGTCGTGGCCAGAAATTACATCGTTCTGTCTTTTCTGTTGGAGTCGGCTCTAACAGTCCAGGTGTCGACTCTAAGTCTATGCCGATTTTCGGAGTCGACTCTACGATTCCATGTGTCGACTCTAATGTCTGCAATCTTACATTGACATTAGATTCGAACTAGAATTTGATTTGTCTAGTGATTTTGATTAATGAATCAAATCATAAACTGAAAAACTTAATCAAAATTATTAGTAACTTCAAATGTTATACTCAAATAGTTTTGTTAATCATCAAAATCAACAATTGGGTCAACAGGTGATCCAGCAGCTAAGTTCCTCCAATCGTTGGTTATACTCGTCGAGTCGATGCTTGGCTCGACGGGCTACCCTGCCATTGAAGGACCCCTCCCTCGAGGATTCTGAGGATGGGGAAGAATGACGGCGATGCCGGCGAGGGTGCTCTGCCCCCTTCCCATGTCGCCGCTTGGGAGAAACTCTGGCGTGACGGGAAGGCGATCGAGGTCTTTTGGAAGCTCCCCGGTGGTGAGGCTTGGGCGAAGCATGGCGGTGGCGAGCCTTCGGGACTGGCGATCTCCTTTGGAAGGAATGCTGGCTGGGTTGCACCATCCCTGGAACTGATGGGAATGGCTCCGGCTACCGTGGGCCGCCTGCTGGTGCTGCAGACCTTGAACCACCGCCGCCAGGGACTGAACTTGCGTAGCTAGGGTGGCAAGCCTATCTTCCTGATGCTGCCGTGGAGGGGGCACAGAGACATCGACCGGGGGAGCGGAAGGTCCAGCCGCCTGGAGATGCAGCGGTGCAGGGACACCGGCTGGGGAGTTGAGGGGCCAACCGCCAGTGGATCTACTACTTGACGCTGCCCCCCGGCGCAACTGACAGAGCCCCCTTTCGCACGGGTCGTCGCCATGGCTCAAGAGCTTGGGGAGAGAGAGATTGCAGATCGCTGGTTCATATATTTCTCCTTCCCCCTACCTGGCGCGCCAATCTGATGACGCCGAGTCACTTTCTTCAAGCACCGGGGAAACGAACGTCCTCCTCGCTGGACTCCTGCAAGAAAAGTCCCTGGAGACCAGATGCTCCGGTGGGGACCCTTCGACGCTCAAGTTAGTCACTCGGGAATAGACGAGAGCTGTCTAATCAAAGGAAGCTAGACAGTTAGGGCTTAACTAGTAGGAAGAAGCTAGAAAAACTAGAGTTCTTCCCTCCTTACTTACAGCGAGAGCATATGCTTTTATACCTGCTCGAAGATACACCCTTCCATTCTAGAAGATTGCTGATTTCAAGGTGCCCCGTTCAATAATGGACAAAAGATGAGGCTGACAGTGACAAATCGTACTGTCACCGTACATGTCGAAGTTGTCCTGCATCACCTATCAGTATGGCCTTACAGTGTCTGGTGTCTGTGGTTATGCATGGTGCACGCCATCGCCGGATGTGACCGCGCACATTTGCGGGCAGGTGGTGGACCGTACGCTGTAACGGGGTATGGTCATGTACAGTGACAGACACACGATGGACCATATGCCGTTATGAGGTATGGCCATACCCTGCTACGGATATGCGGCGGATTACGTGTGTTGGGGAGATTGTTGAGAAATTGTTGCCCTAATTTTATTGATTTTGATGATTACCAAAAGCCATGAGTATATTAAAAGATGCAATGAATTTATTTACATGAGCAATGAATTTATTTCTCATAATCAATGAGTATGTTGAGTATGACTATAATCAATTGGAAAGTAGCTTCAAGCTCCATATTTAAGCTTTCAAAAAGAAATTTTTATACTTCATATTTCAATCAATGAGTTTTTGGAACATATCTTGAATTGATTCTTAATGTCAAATTTATTATATTCAAGTCAAAAATTGATTTAAAATTAATCTGGAATGAATTTCAAAGTCAATCAGAAAATTCTCTGATTTTTGATATGTTTCGGAGCCGACTCTAGAGTTTCAGAGTCGACTCCACTCAGTATACAGAGATTCCTGATTTTCTCGAGTTGACCCCTGTGATTTTAAGAGTCGACCCCCGATATTGTCGAGCTGACTCTATGACTGTTAGAGTCAACTCTGCTCAGACTCCAGAGAGTTATTTTTCTGAGCACTTCTCGAGTCGACCCCTTGCTTTTCATGAGTCGACCCCCGACTGTCAGGAGCCGACACCTTATTTTTCTTGAGTCGACCCCTTAACTATCTGAATGTTTCTATTTTTGGTATCGCGTCTTCGAGCCTACTCGCCTAAAGTTGGAGCCGACTCCAACAAATCTGGGCATGATTTTTTCTGAATGCCAACTCAGCGCCAACGGTAATATTTTTCAATAACGGCTAGATTTCTTTGTTTCTAACGGCTATATTTTTGCAGAGTCTATAAATAGAGAGGCCGTTTTCAAATCAAGAGATATATATAGATCAAGAGAGAAAAAGAAAAATCTTTTTTCAGAAAGAAGAAAAACAGAGCATCATTTGAAAAAATCCAAGATTCAAAAATAGAGTGAAAGAGAAGGAGTGAAATCAAAGGAGACTTCTGTGCTCAAGTTCATCAATCCAAGAAAGTCTAGAAGAAAATCCAAGAGGCATTCAAGATCAAATCAAGAGATTTTCAACATTCAAAGAAAGGGAGAAAAAGTTCAAATCAACTCAAACATTCAATCCGTGAAGAATCTGAGCTGAGGCCCGATTCCACACTTCAAAGGAGTTGAGGAAAAGAAGAAAAGAAGAAAAGCCTACTCTCAAATCGAATCTAAATAGGCCCTTCTAAACTTTGCTTTTATTTTGAAATATCTGCTCAAAAGGAGCTGTTTTGTACTAAACTCATATTTTTATCTTATGGTTTGCTAATTCAATCAATGGATTGAATTAGTGGAGGTAGTTTACCTTGGCACAAGCTAAGGATAGCTTGTGTGTTAGGTTTTATGCTGGTGAGCCCGTGTAAAACCGGCTGGGTTATTGTGATCCTGGGAAAACAACAAGTTTGAGTTGTGAGCTTGTAAAACAACTCGACTGTAATCGAGAAGATTATAGTGTGGACCCAAGTGGAGCTTGGGAGTGGACGTAGGTGTTGGATACACCAAACCACTATAAAATCTTTGTGTTTGCCGTGCTTATTTGTCTCTCTCTCTCTTGCTATCGTGCTTTAACTTGAATTAATTGTGTATATCCTCTCATCAATAGTTTAAATTATTTTAAAAGGCTTAATTTTTAAAGAACCCAATTCACCCCCCCTCTTGGGTTGCCATCTGGGCCAACAATTGGTATCAGAGCTTGTGCTCATTTCACATGATCAAGAGCGAAATATCCAAATGGCAACACAAGCCAGCTCGAGTTTTGCTGAGGGCCATTCTACAAATAGACCACCTTTATTTAATGGTTCCAACTATTCATATTGGAAAGCAAGAATGAGGATATTCATTCAAGCTTCAGATTATGAATTGTGGAGTGTCATAATTAATGGACCTAGTACACCCACACACTTAGTTGATGGTTCTATAGTTCCTAAGCCCGAAAGGGATTGGAATGAAAATGATAGGAAGATGGCTCAGCTTAATGCAAAAGCCATGAATGTTTTATATTATTCTCTTGATGCTAATGAATTTAATCGTATCTCTACCTGTAATTCCGCTAAAGAGATATGGGATAGACTAGAGGTTACCCATGAGGGAACCAACCAAGTTAAAGAATCTAAGATTAATATACTTGTGCATAAATATGAATTGTTTAGTATGGAACAATCTGAAACCATAACATGCATGTATACTAGATTTACTGATATTGTTAATGGTTTGAAGAGTCTTGAAAAAACCTATACTAATGCTGATTTGGTTCGCAAAATTCTTAGGTCACTACCAAGATCATGGGAAGCCAAAATGACAGTCATTCAAGAAGCCAAAGATCTAAACACTTTGCCTTTGGAAGAGCTTCTTGGATCCCTTATGACCCATGAATTGACAATGAAGCAACATGTGGAGGAGGATAGCAAAAGGAAGAAGACAATTGTCCTCAAGGCTGCAGAAGTTGAAGATAGCAGCAGCATGATGAGGATGATGATGAAGACACAGCTCTTCTAGCAAAAAAATTTAAGAAATTTTTGAGAGAAAGAAACCCTTCCACAAAAAGAAATTTGAAAATAAGATGGAAGGAGAAAAGGAAAAAGATAAGGACAAGGACAAAGAGAAAGACCTCTTGATCTGTTATGAATGTAAGAAACCGGAGCATTATAGATATGATTGTCCGCAATTGAAAAAGACTTTCAAGAAAAAGAAGAAAGCGTATGTTGCAACTTGGAGCGACAGTGATGAATCTTCTTCCGAAGAAGAAGAACAAAAGAGGTTGCCAATATTTGTTTTATGGCGAACGACGACGACGAGGTAAGTTCTGAAAACCCTTGTGATGATTTTGCTTTTGATGAATTGTTTGAAGCCTTCAATGAACTTGTAGATGATTTTAAAATTTTGAAAAAGAAATATAAATCTCTGAAAACTGAAAACATAAACTTAATTAAAGAGAAAAATGAAGTGATGCTTGCAATTAAAGATTTAAAAGGTAAAAAGGAGATGTTTCTTAAAGAAAAGGATGATTTTACTTATGAAATTAATATACTAAAATCTGAAAACAAAAATCTAATAAAAGATTTGAAAAAGCAAATACAAACTCTATCTTTGGGAAATGAACAGCATATTGTAGAAAATGAATTTCTAAAGAAAGAAGTTAAAAAATACAAAGATATTGTTGATAAATTCACCTTAAGTTCTACTAAACTAAACATGATTTTAGAAAGTCAAAAAGTAGTTTTTGATAAGGCTGGATTAGGATATAATACATTTAGAAAACAAAAATCCTTGAAAAGCATTTTTGTACGTGCTAGCCAAAGTAACATCACTTGTTTTAAATGCAATTTAAAAGGGCATAAATCATTTGAATGCAATTTACAAAAACCAAATAAGAATTTAAATTTTAAAGGGAAGAAAATATGGGTTCCAAAAGGAACAATATTTGTTGCTACTAACCATGAAGGACCCAAGAAAGCTTGGGTACCTAAACATAAAGTTTGATTTTATTGCAGGAATGTCTTGTGGCCAAAAGATCAAAGAGAAAGTGGTATCTTGATAGTGGCTGCTCAAGACATATGACGGGTGACAAAGAAGAATTCATCACCCTTAAAGAAAAGAAAGGAGGAGTTGTTACGTTCGGTGATAATGGTAAAGGTCAGATTATGGGCCTTGGTAAAATCCGTATAACTCCATCCACTTTTATAGATAATATACTTTATGTTGATGGTTTGAAGCATAACTTAATTAGTATAAGCCAATTGTGCGATAAAGATTTTAAAGTATCATTTGAAACTTCTTTCTACACAGTATCTAATTCCATTGATAATAGCATTGTATTTACTGGTTATAGACATGGCAATGTTTACTTGGTTGATCTAGATAAATTATCTATGAGTGATCATTGCTTAATTGCTGATAATGCTAATATGAATGAAATTGGATGGTTATGGCATCGTAGATTAGGTCATGCAAGCACACACCTAATTTTAAAACTAATTAAAATGGACTTAGTTAAAGGGTTACCTAAAATAGATTTTGAAAACAACAAAATATGTGATGCATGTCAATTTGGAAAACAAACAAGAAGTTCTTTCAAATCTAAAAATGTTGTTTCAACTTCTAGGCCATTAGAGCTACTTCACATGGACCTTTTTGGACCAACTAGAACCACAAGTCTAGAGGAAAGAAATATGGTCTTGTGATTGTAGATGATTACTCTAGATACACTTGGGTATTGTTTTTAGCTCACAAAGATGAGACTTTCTCGATATTCCTGAAATTCTTTAAGAAAGTTACAAATGAGAAAAACACTACCATAGTGTCTCTAAGAAGTGATCATGGAACTGAATTTGAAAATCACCTATTTGAAAATTTTTGTGCTGAAAATGGTATTAATCATAATTTTTCTGCACCTAGGACCCCACAACAAAACGGTGTTGTAGAAAGGAAAAACAGAACTTTAGAAGACATGGCCCATACCATGCTATGTGAAAGCAACCTACCAAAGTACTTTTGGGCGGAAGCTATAAACACGGCATGTTACATTTTAAATAGAGCCCTAATAAGACCAATACTTAAGAAAACACCTTATGAACTATGGCAAAACAGAAAACCTAATATTAGATATTTTCATGCATTTGGTTGTAAATATTTTGTTCATAATAATGATAAAAATAATTTAGGCAAATTTGATGCTAAATCTGATGAAGGAATATTCTTAGGATATTCAACAACTAGTAAAGCATATAGAGTATTTAACAAGAAAACTTTAGTTGTTGAAGAATCCATTCATGTAGTTTTTGATGAATCTTTAGCAACTAGTTCCGAAAAGTTTGATGATGAGGAAGATACAAACATAATTGAGAAAGATCTTGAAAAATTAAATATTGATGTATCTTCAGATCATGAGCAAGAGGCTAAAGATAATGATTCACCTAAGGATGATGATACTAACACTAATCATAATGATATAGATCTTCCTAGAGATTGGAGATACGCTTATAGTCACCCTAAGGAATTGATTATAGGTGATCCATCTCAAGGAATAAGAACTAGATCATCTATGAGAAATATTAGTAATCATCTTGCATTTGTATCACAAATTGAACCTAAAACTATTGAAGAAGCTGAAAAAGATAATAATTGGATGTTAGCTATGCAAGAAGAATTAAATCAATTTACTAGAAATAATGTATGGACATTAGTAGAAAGACCTAAAGATCATTCTGTTATAGGATCAAAATGGGTATTTAGAAATAAACTAGATGAAAATGGCATAGTAATTAGAAACAAAGCTAGATTAGTTGCAAAAGGATATAATCAAGAAGAAGGTATTGATTTTGATGAAACCTTTGCACCAGTAGCTAGATTAGAAGCCATTAGACTATTACTTGCATTTGCATGTCACATGAATTTTAACTTATTTCAAATGGATGTAAAGAGTGCTTTTTTAAATGGATTTATAAATGAAGAAGTGTATGTAGAACAACCACCAGGTTTTGAAGATCATGAATTTTCAAATCACGTTTTTAAATTGCACAAACATTATATGGTTTGAAACAAGCACCTAGAGCATGGTATGATAGATTAAGTAAATTCTTAATTGAAAATGATTTTATAAGAGGAAATGTAGATAAAACATTATTTTTGAAAAGAAAAAAGTAAAGATTTATTAGTAGTTCAAATATATGTTGATGATATTATTTTTGGTGCTACTAACAATCTTCTATGTCAAGAATTTGCTAAGTTGATGCAGGGTGAGTTTGAAATGAGCATGATGGGAGAACTCAACTTCTTCCTTGGACTCCAAATCAAACAAGAAAAGGAAGGGATTTTCATCAACCAAACCAAGTACACGAAGGAACTACTCAAAAAGTTTGGTATGGATTCAATAAAACCCCTTGGAACTCCAATGAGTCCTTCATGCAAGTTAGACAAAGATGAGGAAGGTAAGAAAGTTGATCAAAAGTATTATCGAGGTATAATCGGATCTCTACTCTACTTAACTGCTAGTAGACCTGATATAATGTTCTCTGTTTGTCTATGTGCTAGATTTCAATCAGAACCTAAAGAATCTCACTTAATTGCTGTTAAAAGAATATTAAGATACTTAAATGGAACAAAAAATATAGGTTTATGGTATTCTAGAGACTCAACATTGAACTTAATTGCATATTCTGATTCTGATTATGCTGGATGTAAGTTAGATAGGAAAAGCACAAGTGGTGCATGCCAATTCTTAGGAAGTAACTTAATCTCATGGTTTAGCAAAAAGCAAAATTCAGTTGCATTATCAACTACTGAAGCTGAATATGTTGCAGCTGGAAGTTGCTGTGCTCAAATCCTATGGATTAAGCGACAACTTGAAGACTATGGTATCACACTTGACAAAACACCTATAAAATGTGACAATACAAGTGCAATTAATCTAACAAAAAATCCAATTCAACATTCTAGGACAAAACACATAGAAATTAGATATCATTTTATTAGAGAACATGTAACTAATGGAGAAATATGTCTTGATTATGTTAATACTGAAAATCAATTAGCAGATATATTTACAAAACCCTTGAGTGAAGAAAGATTCTGTTATCTTAGAGGAGAGTTAGGGATTTGTGATCCATTAGAATGAATTTGAAACCCCTAAGAAAAATTATCTAGAACTCCTTCTATCCATTGATTTTAAGGAAATTTTATCTAAAATTCTTTCAAATCCCTGATCTTTAAGAAATCTTATCTAGAATTCATATTGATCTATTAAAATCCAATGATTTTTTTTTTTATCAATGTCCGGACACATTTCAGATTCTCTGAAACTTTATGTTTTTGCTCTGAAATGGTCTCGGAGCCGACTCGATCAGTATCGGAGTCGACTCCATGTTTCTGCTGAAACTCTGGAGCCGACCCCATCTCTGTGCGAGTCGACTCCACTTCGGGTTAGATTTCTGTGACTACCCGGAGTCGACTCCACACTTTGCGGGAGCCGACTCGAAGTGGTCCCAGGTCGATTTTTCTAGGGCAGAGTCGACTCCTCGTTCATTTCCATCTCTCAAATCAATCAAAATCTCTCTCCAAAGATTTTCCCAACCTACCAAATCCTTAGAAATCCTTGATTAACCTTTCCACTAAATCAATGGCACCTAAAACCCGTGGTTCTAGCCTTGGAGCGGCCGGGATGAAGCGAAGAAGACGGTGAGGCGTCCCGCTCGCGAACCGTCTCCGAGCATGGATTCCACCTCGTCCTCTTCAACTCCAAATGCTTCTCCTGCTGCGGCCACCTCTCAGGTAGACCGCCTAGCCGATAGAGTTATTACAACCGGAGAAAGGTGATTTTGAGCTATTTGAGGCGGAAGGTTTTCTTGTAGGAAGACAGTTAATTGAAATGGGATGGGAGAAAATGTGTTCATTAGATTGCCCAACCTACCCCGCCTTGGTTAAAGAGTTTTATAAAAATTTGTCAAGAGGAGATAATGGATTGGTCAGCTTGATTAGAGGAAATAGGATAAATGTCACAGTGGATTTACTCTCAAGACTTTTGGATCTTTCAGTGTCTGGTCCTTCTACATTTTCACCTGATGATAGGAGCCCAGCTTTATCAAGATTGTTAAATAAAGAAATTGTTGGTTTTGAAGAAGTCCATGCAAATCAACTATCTTTGGAATTAAGGCTTCTCCATAACATTTGTAGTAGGATTCTGTTCCCTAAGACTGGGAGGTTTGATTATGTATCTGAGAGAGACATTTTTGTTATGGATGCTGTAGTGGCTGGAGACCTATCAATCTTCCGAATATGATAATTTGGTACATAGCTGACTGTGGAGCAAGAGGAAATCAAGTCTACCCTATGGCATGATATTAACTAAGATTTTTCAAAGCCAAGGGATAATCATTTCCGATAGTGAGCCAATGAGAAATTTGAGACACACTGATTACTATAGCTTGGCTACTATTCATAGGATGGGATTTGTGAAGAAAGATGGTAGATGGGAAAGGAAAATCAGTTGGAAGATAGAGCCGCTGATGTTGAGGCACCTGGACCTTCTGTTAGACATTCATCACCTGTGCCTCCTAGTTCTTCTGTTCCAGTTCGGCCCCTTCTCCTGCTCCAATATTTGATCAGCCATCTTCTTCATCAGTTGGTTTTTCGGATCTTCAGTTAGAGCAGCTCAAGAGTCTTCTTGATGCTCAAGAGGATAGAATGAAGACTGAGTTTGACAGTAAATTCATGAATCTTAAAGAAACTCTCTATTCATTAGATGATCGAATTACCAAGATTGAATCTTCTCTTAGCTCCTCTACTGAGTCTTTAAGTGGTGATTTAAAGAATATTTTTGAAGAACTTAAAGACATTTGTGGAGATGGTGAGACTTATGCAAAGTGCAATGCCGAACTTCAAGACAAGATTTTAACTGCTTGTACTTTTTGACGAAAGACTGAGAGATTATGTCAAGCTTCAAACTGATGGAATGAAGAACATTGTAGATCACTTAACAAGAATTGTAAGGACACATTTTTTATGTAATGGATGTTTAGTTTTTGCAATGTAATGAAATTTATATTATGATTTACATTTTGATATAATGATGTAATAAAAAGTTAGTTTTGAATGTTCAATGAAGTTGAGTTTGAATGTACTTCTCTTATTTATCAATGAATCTCAGTTAAAGCATATCTTAAATCGTGAATGTGATTGTGTTTGATGCTTCTCTACCTTTTTGTTGATAACAAAAAAGGGGGAGAGTTTTATACATGACTGTATATGCATGGGGAAATTAAACGAATGTTATTGTATATACACATAATAAATAATTGAATGGGGGAGAAAAGGGAGTAATAATTAAACATTACACATACAGAGAATGAATGAAAAGCAATTTAGATGAAAATGCTGAATTTTGACATTAAACTGTGTATGAGTTTAAATTGAATGAATGGATATTTATTTGAGTTTCATAGGGGGAGCTACCTCATTCAGGGGGAGCCTAACTATGAAAATTAAATAAATTCTTCAATTAATCATGCATATACTCAATGTTTTTGTCATCATCAAAAAGGGGGAGATTGTTGGGGAGATTGTTGAGAAATTGTTGCCCCAATTTTATTGATTTTGATGATTACCAAAAGCCATGAGTATATTAAAAGATGCAATGAATTTATTTACATGAGCAATGAATTTATTTCTCAAAATCAATGAGTATGTTAAGTATGACTATAATCAATTGGAAAGTAGCTTCAAGCTCCATGTTTAAGCTTTCAAAAAGAAATTTTTATACTTCATATTTCAATCAATGAGTTTTTGGAACATATCTTGAATTGATTCTTAATGTCAAATTTATTATATTCAAGTCAAAAATTGATTTAAAATTAATTGGAATGAATTTTAAAGTCAATCAGAAAATTCTCTGATTTTTGATACGTTCCGGAGCCGACTCTAGAGTTTCAGAGTCGACTCACTCAGTATACAGAGATTCCTGATTTTCTCGAGTCGACCCCTGTGATTTCAAGAGTCGACCCCCGATATTGTCGAGCCGACTCCATGACTATTAGAGTCGACTCTGCTCAGACTCCAGAGAGTTGTTTTTCTGAGCACTTCTCGAGTCGACCCCTTGCTTTTCATGAGTCGACCCCCGACTGTCAGGAGCCGACAACTTATTTTTCTTGAGTCGACCCCTTAACTATCTGAATGTTTCTATTTTTGGCATTGCGTCTTCGAGCCGACTCGCCTAAAGTTAGAGCCGACTCCAACAAATCTGGGCGTGATTTTTTCTGAATGCCAAGTCAGCGCCAACGGTAATATTTTTCAATAACGGCTAGATTTCTTTATTTCTAACGGCTATATTTTTGCAGAGTCTATAAATAGAGAGCCATTTTCAAATCAAGAGATATATATAGATCAAGAGAGAAAAAGAAAATCTTTCAGAAAAGAAAAATAGAGCATCATTTGAAAAAATCCGAGATTCAAAAATAGAGTGAAAAGAAGGAGTGAAATCAAAGGAGACTTTATCTGTGCTCAAGTTCATCAATCCAAGAAAGTCTAGAAGAAAATCCAAGAGGCATTCAAGATCAAATCAAGAGATTTTCAACATTCAAAGAAAGGGAGAAAAAGTTCAAATCAACTCAAACATTCAATCCGTGAAGAATCTGAGCTAAGGCCCGATTCCACACTTCAAAGGAGTTGAGGAAAAGAAGAAAAGAAGAAAGCCTGCTCTCAAATCGAATCTAAACAGGCCCTTCTAAACTTTGCTTTTATTTTGAAATATCTGCTCAAAAGGAGCTGTTTTGTACTAAACTCATATTTTTATCTTGTGGTTTGCTAATTCAATCAGTGGATTGAATTAGTGGAGGTAGTTTACCTTGGCACAAGCTAAGGATAGCTTGTGTATTGGGTTTTGTGCTGGTGAGCCCGTGTAAAACCGGCTGGGTTCGTTGTGATCCCGGAAAAATAACAAGTTTGGGTTGTGAGCTTGTAAAACAACTCGACTGTAATCGAGGAGATTATAGTGTGGACCCAAGTGGAGCTTGGGAGTGGACGTAGGTGTTGGATACACCGAACCACTATAAAATCTTTATGTTTGCCATGCTTATTTGTCTCTCTCTCTCTTGCTATCGTGCTTTAACTTGAATTAATTGTGTATATCCTCTCATCAATAGTTTAAATTGTTTTAAAAGGCTTAATTTTTAAAGAACCTAATTCACCCCCCCTCTTGGGTTGCCATCTGGGCCAACAACGTGTCATGCCAGGTGGCCCGGGGCGGGCCAGATCATGCATCGGGCACTCTTCATGTAGACCGAGGGGGTCTCGGGGGTTGAAATACTGTTCATAAGGCCCAGGAGCTGTGGCTTGAGGCCGAGGGTGGAACTCGAGGCCAATCACTGTTCATGTAGCCCGAGATCGAGGGGGTCTCGGGGGTTGAGATACTGTTCATAAGGCCCGGAAGCTGTGGCTTGAGGCCGAGGGTGGAACTCGAGGTCAAGCACTGTTCATGTAGCCCAAGACCGAGGGGGTCTCGGGGGTTGAGATACTGTTCATAAGGCCCGAGAGCTGTGGCTTGAGGCCGAGGGTGGAACTCGAGGCCAAGCACTGTTCCTGTAGCCCAAGACCGAGGGGGTCTCGGGGGTTGAGATACTGTTTATAAAGCCCGGGAGCTGTAGCTTGAGGCTGAGGGTGGAACTCGAGGCCAAGCACTGTTCATGTAGCCCAAGACTGAGAGGGTCTCGGGGGTTGAGATACTGTTCATAAGGCCCGGGAGCTGTGGCTTGAGGCCGAGGGTGGAACTCGAGGCCAAGCACTGTTCATATAGCCCAAGACCGAGGGGGTCTCAGGAGGCCGAGAGGGCCTCCGTCAGTCGCTGTTATCGTTTATTCTGATGGTATTGGATCAGCCATATCAGGGCTAAGTTTTTTTTTTTTAGAAAAGAAAAAGCTTACCATTGAAACAAGGGAGCAACCCAGACAAACTGGGACTTCACTCCCTACTGCCAAATCGAGAGAAGGATCCCAATCAAATCGAAACCTTAAATCCTGGTAAATGGAGGATTAAGAGGATTTAATTCTCTATAAAAGGATGAACCCTAGGATTTAGTTAGGGCAATGTGGGAAGGTTAATAAGGGAGGAAATACATGTGGTTGAAGAAAGAAAAAAGAGGAGTTCTGCTTGAGGAAATGCTGGTTGAGGTCGTCGGAGAAGGTGACACTAAAATTTCTCATCACCATTTTCTTATAGCACTTTTGAGCCTCGACCAGCTGAAAGATGGTTGCCAATGGCTATCTAAATTATAGAGGGACTGAATACCCTATTTCTAGCATCCATTGCATCAAGCTTAGGTACCGATAGGGTCCTGCCAATCGATTGGTTGACCATGGGGATGGCCAAAGGCTAGGTCACGATGTCAGCAATTGCAAAAGGATCAAACTCTATATGTGAGGTATGGTGGGATATACAACCCTGCTAAACCCAATTAGGACCATATGATGGTGCAACCAAAGACCAAAATGCCCCTCCCATAATTTAAATAGGCATGCATGTCCCTATCTAGTTTTAGCATTTAAATTATGTGCATGTCCCTATGTGGTTTAAAGACTAGAATGCCCCTTCCACCAATAATATTGACACACATGTCCTCAAGGATTAATTGTTTTGATGTGCATGTTCCTTTGGCTTAAAATTAACACTTTTACCCTTCTATTGTTTAAAGTTTAGAATAAACCTAGAATAACTATTTCAGGTTAGTTAATCCAGGGATAAATAATTGGGATATACCATTTTAGAAACAAAGTTATGAAGAATGACATCTAAAGTGAGGGTTAAAGCGAATTAATTGACCAATCCAATACGAGGCACGCTTAGAATTGCCCGATAATAATATTTCTGTTTTAACCTAGGAGGAGAACTTAGGATCTGGTGAAATAAAATTCATAAATTAATGAAAGAGATTTAAATTAACAAAAATAAGTTTGGATATATATATATATATATATATATATATATATATATATATATATGCTAATTAAGCCTAAAATTATATATTAGATCCATAAGAGGAATCTTGAGTTATGATGGCTGATTTTTTGCATTTGTCAGATAAGTAGTATATAATTAGTCTCTTAATTAGAGTTTATTATATTTTTAAATAAATAAATATTTATCACTTTATGATGCTTAATTTATAAATATTGCATGTATGGATATTGAATATGATTAATTATATTGGATATTGATTATTTATCATTTATAATAAATTAATAAAGATGTTGGACTGATCATGAATAATATTTAATGAAAGATGATGAAATTGAATTAAAGATTCTAAACTTATTATGCTGGATGACTTAGATCCCCATTAGTGGGAGTTATATGCTGATAAAACTAATGACCTTGGAGAAATATACTCCGTTGATGTTTTACCGGTAGAGATTATATATTGATAAAATCCATGATCTTAAAGAATATACTCGGTTAATACCTTGCTTGTGGAGATTATTTACTAATGATCCCCATGACCTTGGAGGCTATACTTTGATCGATACGCCTGTGAGAATGAAAACACTAATGATATGATCTGAATATAGTAGGACTAGAGGATATGATACAATGAGAGTTAAGATTAAATGATATAATATATGAGAACTAATTAAGAATATAAAAATACATATTATTTATGTTAACTGGTATTTATATTTATATACTATATAGCTAACTATTGTTTATTGGACTATAAAGCTAATTATATTTTACTTTTTTTAAGATTTTGCTTAATAGCTACGTAGGGATACTTTTGAAAGAGTGCCTAAATGAGCAAGAAGACAGAATTTTTATTAGTTTTTGAGATTTAGTGATTTAAAATAATAGTTTTGTAGCCAATATTTTTTATTCGCTTCAAGAATATTATAAATATTATGATTGAAATTTTATATTGCTAAGTTAAAATATTATAAGAGATGCCTTCCATATTTGTAAGAAACTTCTTATGAATATATAGCTGTTATTATAGCTCTTAATTTGGATCTCAGATTTGAGGCATAACATCTTCGAAGGATAGTAAAATAGGATAGTGATTAGAATTAATTGGTGTTAAATTTTAGCATTTGAAAATCGTTGAATCCAAAGGTTATTTGCAGCCACCTTTTTTGGATTCATGTTTCATTATTCCTATTATTATGCCAAGTAAATCGAGTACTTGTGAATTAAAGACCCATGAGGCCTTCCTTCTGCAAAAAAGGCTTGGAGTTTATGAGCCTTCCAATTATTTTTTGTAAAAGATTGACCTTCTTGCTTTTCATTCTAGGATAAAATACAGCTAAAATCTCCTAGCTTCTGAAAAAAAAAAAAGAACATGCTTATATTCTACCTAGAGTCACCGCCAAATAATTCCACTTATACTAGCATAGATAGCGGCTAAGATTCAAGATGGATGTTCTTCTTCAGAAATAATTCCATAAAGACATTATTTTGAGATGCTAATGAACTCAATATCTCCTAATTTTCTTTATAATTATACAGCAATTAATCCACTGGATAGGTCTTTTGAATCAATTGCTCTTAAAAAGCTAAGCAGGACTCAGCTTTCTGGTCATCTTATTAATAAATGCCCCCAACGATTGAGTCTCCCGAAGCGCACAAAGATCTACACTATGAATTAAAAAAGACTTTCTGATATTTGACTAGGAAAATGGCTTATGATCAGCCTTCTAAAGTTTCAGAAAAAAAAGCAATTTATGGACCTAAAGCTAGGCAAGAAAACTGTACCTCAATCAATGCTCGGTAGAAAGGGTATAAGATTGCATCGCTCATAGCTTGGCTTCCATAATTGAGCTTAAATCATAACCCAATACACATTAATACATAAATAAATAATTTATATAATATAAATTTTATACATAAAAATATTAATTTATATAGATTATTAATATAAGAATTAATATTTTTTAAATTTTTTATAACTAAATTTTATATTTAATGCAATCTCTCTATAATTTAAGAGAAGCTAGAAGGTATACTTGTTAGAAAATTATTTTATTTTTGTAAAAATTCTTCCTAAAAAATGCTAGAGATTTAATCTAAAAATTTAAATACAAAATATAAACAAAATATAAAATATAATCTTGCCTGGTCTAGGCGTGTTAGACACTGCCCTAAGGACAAGTTTTCATCCCCTTATGTAGGTTATAGATGATCTGTCCTAAGGTACAATAATCCGGCTCGATCAGATCCATCTACTACGAGCACGATCGTGTGGAGGTGCAACCCAATAAACCCTTCAGATGTCCAAAGAAAAGTAATGAATATAATAAAAAAAAATTAAAATGAACCTTTCTCTAGCAGGCTTTTGGTTGAGACACAGAATCTTAAGCTCTTGCAACAGCAGGATCTTAAAAATAATAAGATAATTTTTTTAGAATTTGAATCCTCTTTTTTCCTTAGCCTATCCATGTATATATATATATATATATATATATATATATATATATATATATCAATGTTTGCCGAAAGGATCACGGAATGCTCGAGCATTCACGGAAAGGATGACGTGGAAGGCTCGCTTGTGAGCGTTCAACCAACGTCCCACACGAGCATTAAATGCTCGCATGGTCCTTTACTTTTTTATTTTAAAACTTTTTTAACGGTTAAAAAGTCAATAATCCCCTACAAAAGTTTTAAATAAAAAAATAAATAAATAGTATAATATTAATTTTAGGGCATCTTATACTGCGCAATAGGTAAGGTATCATGTGAACTTGAACCTCACTTAGTGTTGATTGTATACATCTAAAAAACCATAGTGGATTAAACCTTGAACTAAGTTCTTGACTCAAACTTCTACTAATCACATACACAGTATGAATCAATTGGGTTTAAGTGGTCAGCGCATATTAAAGGCCTTGCGCTTAGTACCTTGATTTTTCATGAGAATTTATTAAGGTTAGCCCAAACCTATAGTGACAATTCTCATATAGGTGAATCCTCAAAGGGTATTTGTGACTAATACCCTATAGATAACCTACCTAAGATCCATTAAGAGTATTACTTAACCTTACATAAATTTATTTTGTCACTTTATAAGAGCGCTCATCATAGGGATGGAATGAAATTTTTTGAAAAAAAAATTATGCTCTAACACGATCACTCAATCAGTTTCATTTCAACCACATTGAACCTCTTTCATGGGATCTCCAATCACAGAGGTTGGGTATTCACTGCTGGTGACCAAGTAATGGGTTTAAGCCCCATCCCCCTTGATGAATCTAGGACTCCACTCTTAGATAATCCCTTGGTTAATTGATCTGCCAAATTCTTTTTAGATTTGACAAATTTCAAGGAGATAACATCATTTTTCTTATGTTGTCTTATAGACTTATGACGAAGCCGTATATGGCGATTCATCTTTTTATTGGTACCCTTTTGATTAGCCAGTTCGATTACGGCCTTATTATCACAATGGATTGATATAGCTGGAACTAGCTTAGGTACCAAAGGTAGCTCTGATATTAAATTTTTTATCCATTCCGCCTCATTATAGGTGGTATTCAGAGCTATCAACTCGGCCTCCATGATGCTTCTAGAAATGATAGTTTGCCTAGTTGATCCCCAGGCAATAGTAGCACCGCCAAGAAGAAAGAGATATCTGATGGTTGATTTTAAATCATGAGAATCAGTGACCTAATTAGCATCACAGTAACCCTCAACCACCTAAGGTAGTATTTGAAATCGGGAATAAGAGGGGATATCCAGGGGATATCCCCTTTTATTCTCAAAAGCCATAACTATAAGGGATAGCTGGGAATAAAGTTAACCAAAGGGATAATCCATGGTTAACCATAGGTTATCCCCTCAATTTATTCCTAGAAAATGCAGGAATAGCTGGTTATCCCTCCAAATAAGAGTAAAAAAAAGTTATCCTATGGATTTACCTTTTGCATTTGATATGATCAATGGTATATCCAAGGGATATCCTTAGGGATAGCCAGGGGATAAACTCTATCCCATACACTTATCCATAAATAATTTTTTTCTATCAAACACTACCTAAGGGTATTCAGTGAACATCAAAGAGAGATTAAGTATTCCCTTTAAATATCGAAACACTCTTTCTAAGGCTACCCAATGAGATTGATCAGGATTTTGATTATATCACTAAGCTTTCCTACAACATAGGCAATATCAGGTCTTATCCTATTTGCTACATACAAGAGAGATCCTATAAATTGAGAATACTTTAATTGATTAATTGAATCACATAAATTTTTCTTTAGGTGAAAGCTAGGATCAAAAGGAGTAGATATTGATTTAAGATTGAAATAACCAAACATCTTGATCATTTTTTTTATAGAATAAGAAAGAGAGAGAGCTATCCCTTCATGAGATTTGAAAAGCTTCATCCCTAAGATTACATATGCTTCACCTAAATCTTTCATATCAAACTTAGAAGAGATGAAAGGTTTAACACTTGAAATAATTTCAAGAGATGTTCCAATAATTAAAATATCATCGACATATAAGCAAAGGATTACACAATCATTGTTGATGATCTTAGAATAGACACACTTATCATGATTATTGATTTGAAATCCAAAAGATAGAATAATTTGATCAATTTTTTTATACCATTGTTTAGGAGCCTGTTTAAGACCATAAAGGGACTTAATAAGTTTACAAACCTTGTTTTCTTGTCCCTTTACAACAAAACCTTCTGGTTGTTCTATATAGATCTCCTCCTTAAGATCTCCATTAAGGAAAACAGTCTTCACATCCAATTGATGAATGATTAACTTATGAATAGAAGCAATAGCAAGAAGTGATCTAAGGGTTGTTATTCTAACTACAGGAGAGTAGGTATCAAAGAAATCTAACCCTTTCTTTTGGTTATACCCTTTTGACTACTAATCTAGCCTTATACTTTTCTATTGAACCATCATGTCTAAATTTCTTCTTAAACCCACTTATACCCTAAAGGTTTGCTTTCAAAGGGTAAATCAGATAAGATCCAAGTTTTATTTTGTAAGATTAAATAAAATTCAGAAAGAATATCTTCCTTCAAAAAAGAAGCATCAGGTGAAGACATTGCCTCTAAAAAGAGGAAGGTTCGCCTTCGACTAAGAAAGTAAAGAAACCTTCACCAAGGTCTTTTTCCTTCCTTATCTTTGAACTTTTTCTAAGTTCAGAAAGTCCACCTTCAGGATTAGATCTTTTTCTTTTCTTTGACTCATTAGAGGACTCAGCTTCAAAAGAATTATGAACCAAGAAAGGATTAGAAGAGACTTGATTTGGTACTTGGTTCTTGAAAGAAAAAACATTTTCAAAATACGTAGCATCCCTTGATTCGGTAAGAGTATTATTTGAGATGCCACTTATATCAGAGTTTATCACTAGGAATCTATTAGTACTGCTATCTAAGGAATAACCTATAAAGATAACATCTACGATTTTAGATCCTATTTTTCTTCTCTTAGGTTCAGGTATTCCTACCTTAGCTAAGCATCCCCATACCTTAAGGTAATCCAGCCTGGGTGTTCTACCTTTCCAAAGCTCAAAAGGTGTTTTAGGATTATCCTTTAAGGATATCCTATTTAAATATAACAGGCAACTAAAAGAGTTTTCCCCCACAAGTTTTTGGGTACGCCTAAACTGATTAACATTGAGTTAACCATATCCATTAATGTATGATTTTTTTGTTCAGCTACACCATTAGACTAAGGAGAGTATGATGGTGTAACTTCATAAATAACATCATATTCTTGATAAAATAGAGTCATTTTATTTTAGGTATATTCACCACCATGGTCTGACCTAAGTTTCTTAAGCTTTTTCTCAGTTTGGGTTTCAGCTTCTACCTTATAAATCTTAAACTTATCTAATACTTCATCCTTAGATTTTATCAAATATATGTGACAATATCGAGAGAAGTCATCAATGAATGTTACAAGTAACAACTTCCTTCCCATATAGGAAACTTGGTAGAGTCATATACATCGCTATGGACTAATTCAAGAAGTGTTGAACTTCTATTTACTGATTTAAAAGGTTTTTTTGGCATCTTGGTTTGAATACAGATCTCACATTTGAACTTTCTATCAATATGAACTTTACAAATTAGATTAAGATTTGTCATATAATCAATACGATCAAAATTTACATGACCAAGTCTACTATACCAAACATTTGAAGATTCAACATTAAAAAGAAGAGGACTTTTATTAGATAACTTGGAGTATACATTTAATTTGAAAAGACCTTCACAAACAAAGCCTTTATCAACAAACTCGTTATTACAAGTAATTATAACTTTATTTGACTCTAAAATAATTTTATATTCTCTAGATAGAAGGAGAGATCCACTAATCAAATTTCTTCTAGAACTAGGAACGAACAACACTTCATGAAGGATCAGGATCTTTCCAGATGTCATCTTTAGATCGACTTGACCTTTTTCAAGCACTTGTACTGAAGAATTATTCCTAAGTATTACACTTCCTCCACTTGATTCCTGAAAGGTGGAGAACCAATAGCGATCATAACAAATATGTACATTAGCTCCTGAATCAAGCCACCAATCACAAGAAGGTTGGGTTGAGTTAATTAAGGATTTTGAATTTATCGACCTAAAAGAAGGCTCAGCACCACTCTTGACCATGTTAACTTATGGTTTAGATGATTTTCTCAATGGTTCAGTCTTTCGGTGGTAGCAGTCCTTTGCCACATGATTTATCCTTTCGCACACAAAGTAGAATATGCCTCTATAATTTTTTAACTTCTGATTCGATCGGTTCTGAGGAAGTTTGTGTAATTGGTTGAATCTAGATTGGAATTTCTTCTTCTTAAAATTCTTTTCCCTAGATTTGAATTGATTTGTAGTTGGATTTGGTTCGGTCAAATGGATTTTAGGTCCAAAATCGATCTTTTGATTTTGATTGAGCTTAAGCCAATGTTCCTCTTCAATCCTAATAGAGTTAATCACTTCTGTTAGGGTCAAGTTACCTTGCTTATGGCTTAGCTCTCGTGTAAAGGATGACTAGGAAGGTGGAAGGGCATCTACTAAAGCTTGGACTTTATAGTTTTCAAAAAACTACAGCCAGTCAACTTAGACTTTCTAAGAAAATCTTGGAATTCATGTATTTGAATACTAATAGGTTTGAAATCTACTATTATGTATTTTAAAATTTTGAAATAGCGAATCATCTAGACTAGCATCATCCATCCCATATTCAACCTCAAGGGCATCCCAAAGTTCCTTAGCAGTTTTAGTGGAAAGATATACATCATAAAGCTTATCAGATAGAGCACTTAAAATTCTATGTCTAAAATGAAAATCTATTTCTTGGGATATTTTTTATGTTGATGAAGAGGAAGTATCAATTGTACTGGAAGAACTAGGTTGAGTATTGGATTTAGGATTTGGTAATTCTATGATAGAAAACAAGCTTAAAGTGGTAAGCCAGTATTTCACCTGGCTTTGCCACCTCCTAAAGAATGACTCATTAAACTTTTTCGGTTTGATTATACTAAGATCATAAGAACCCATTTTTTAGTGAGTTGATTGCTTAATTCATTCTATACAACAAAAAGTTAAAGGTTTAGCCTTACTGTTTGAATTTTTTAAATGAGTAGTTTTCCATATATTTCTAGATTTTGAATTTAAATTCAAAAAATTTAAATCTAGAAATTATTTGCAATAATAAGATAACCACTAAATAAAATTAACTCAAATAATTTGAATTTGAATTTGAGTTTCAATTTTTTTTCTTTTTAATTTTTTAAATTTAAATTTTTGATTTTCAAATTTCAAATTTGAATTACAAAATTCAAATTTGAATTTCAAATTTGAATTTTGAATTTTAAACTTTAAATTCAAAACATCTTTTTTAAATAAATTCTAAGGCTTATGCACATATTCAAAAGTAAGGATTTTTTTTAATAACTTATAATAAAATCTAGCAATTTCTAGTAAAAAGGATAACTTGTCCTTAGCTGTTAGAAAATTGTTTTGTTTTTGCAAAAACTCCTTCATAAAAAATGCTAGAGATTTAATCTAAAAATTTAAATATAAAATATAAATAAAATATAAAAGAGAATCTTGCCTGGTTGAGGCATGTTAGACACTGTCTTAAGGATATGTTTTTATTCCTTATAGGTGATTTGTTCTAAGGTACAACGATCGGTTCGATCCGATCCTTCTACTACGAGCACGATTGTATGAAGATGCAACCCAATAAAACCTTCAGATGTTCAAAGAAAAGTAATGAATATAATAAAAAAATTAAAAAGAACCTTTTTTAGCATGTTTTGGTTAAGATACAGAATTCCAAACTCTTGCAACGTAGGATCTTAAAAATAATAAGATAAATTTTTTAAAATTTAAATTTTTTTTAGCCTATCCATGTGTGTATATATATATATATATATATATATATATATATATATATATATATATATATATATATATATTTTAGCTATTTAGTCTTATGACCATTCTTCCCAAAGCGTTGATCATACAATATTTGAGAAAGGAGAAAGAAACGCTGAGTGTTCACTAAAAAATATTGCGGAACACTTGCTGTTCGTTCGAGCAACGTCCCATGCAAGGCTCGCATGGATCCTGTAACCCCCCAGCTTTAATTATGGACACCTGGCATCTAGGGAGTCCTGTTGTCGCTTAGGCTACTGGCAATACGTCTGATTCTTGATTTTTACTTGACCCGAAGCGTCATGTGGGGGTTTAAAAGGTGACGGGGTGTGACTCCCTCCTTTATCCTGGCAGACGTCTTCCTCAGGTAATCCTTTCCTGTCCATGCCAGATTGAGAGAGAAAGAGAGCGTGAGAGAGAAAGGAAGAGAGATAAAGGAGAGAAAGAGGGAGAAAGAGAGAGAGAGAGGAAGGGAGAGAGGATGAAAGAAGGATTGAACCAGCAGCCGATCTGATCCTTGGTTCAGGCCCGGCGGCGTGCCCGTCGCCTTGCCGGGCCTGAGATCTGGTCAGCGACCTCCATCGGTGCCGGACGTGTGTCCGTGGAGGTCCGGTCGGCCATCATGGCGCCGGCACTGTGCGTGCCGTGCGGACGGTGAAAGAAAGAAAGAGAGGAAGAAAGAGAAAATTGGGGAGAGAGAGAAGGAGGGGAGGCGGCCGTGGCGGCAGCCAGCTCTGGTCTGCCAACGGTGGCCGGACCGACTCCAATTTGGCCGGAGTTGATGCCGGCACAGTATACATCGCGCGGGAGACGAAAGAGAGAAAGAGAGAGAGGGAGAGAAATTGATGAGAGAGAGAGAGGGGGGTGGCCGGCCACGGCGGTGGCCGGCTTTGGTCGACCAACGACGGCCGGTCGACTCCGATTTGGTTGGCGGCGGCCCTGGCCGCCGGCTCAACTTAGCCCCTGTTTCGGTTGAAACAGGGGAGCTAGGAGGAAGAGGGAGATTCGGGCCGGTTGGGCTGCGATTCTGTAGGCTTGTTGGGCCGATTCTGGAGCCCTTTTGGGCAGGTTTTGGACCCTATAATGGGCCGAAAAATGGAAAATAAAATTATGGCCCGATTCAGGATGAATTCTAGTTTCTTGGGGTAATTTTATTTCCCATTTGGACACTTTTATTGGGAGATATTCAAGCCCAAAGTTGGGCCCGTGGATTAGTTTAGGTAGAGTTGTAAGAGTCTTTTTATTATTCAGATTTTGGAGATCTAATTATGAAAAATAATTCTGTAGGTGCCCAGTTGTCCAAGTAGCTGGTTTATCATTTTTGGAGTTGCGTATTGAGGTAAGTAAGCCAAATATAATAATTTTATAAATTATAAATTGTTGTATTTATAGTTTTATGCATACTTATGAAATGGAGTTTTATTGATTATTTTAAAAATTGGTAAATTGTACCATGAGTATTTAATTGAATATTTGCTACAATAGCTGGTATTAATTTGCAAAGTAATGGTTTATTATGCTTATGCCAAATATGATGTATGTTTATTTTTAACTTTGCAAAGTAAATTGGTTACATGCAATGATTAAGAATGTACAAACCACTGTTTATGTGATATGAAAAGATTATGCTTATGATGATGCATGATGTGTGATATGCATATATAATGATGACCCTGAATTATATTTATATGTGTCGCCGCGGTTCTTCTATGATGTGGTATATGGAGGCCACACTCATCTAGAGGATGTGCTCTGATTGACGATGATATGGCATGTGGAGGCCACACATATCTAGAGGATGTGTGCTAATTGATTATGATGTGGCATGTGGAGGCCACACGCATCTAGAGGATGTGCTATAACTGATAATGATATGGCATGTGGAGGCCACGCATCTTGAGGATGTGCTCTGACTGATGATGATATGGCATGTGGAGGCCACACATCTAGAGGATGTGCTATGATTGACGATGAGGTGGCATGTGGAGGCCACACACATCTAGAGGATGTGCTCTGATTGAGGTGTAGCAGGGCCGTGGGACACATAAAATATAATATAAAAATGATCATATAAAGTGGGTTGTTTACAATGCATTTTCTGGTATTTATTGTATAAGCTTCCAAATTAATTTGAGTGTGATATGCTTGTTCGATAGCATGATAAATGCATTTAAAATTGAAAGTTTATGAAATTATGACTTGATAATATCTTGATAAGATATGATGATATACAACTATTTTATATTGTTATTATAGGCTTACTTATTGAGTGTGAGCTCATGTAAATCTCACAATGTATTTCAGAGCCATAGGATTGAAGATGGATTCTTGGGGTAGATAGAGCTTCTATATAAATCAGTTCCATGATATCATTGTAACCCCAGTATTACTTGTGTATAGGGTTTGTAGCCCAGAACTATATTGATTATGTGTAGGGCTTGTATCCCAAACTTATATTTATGGTTTGTGTTGAATTATGGATCTGGATTGTCTAATTATAATTATTACCTTATATTGATCGATGTGTAAATTTTGGGACGCCTTGCATACCCGGCATGCGGCGGGTTGTCACCCTAGCTCAAAATGTTGGGTCTGGGGCGTGACAGCTTTTGTGGTATCAGAGCCTAGGTTTTGATCTTAGGGACACATACATGATGACACTTTAGGCAAATTAATAGGATGACATTGAGGCAATTATCACGTTATATGAACTTCAGACCTTATGTTTTGAAAGCCTTACATGAAAAAGTTCACCATAATATTACTAATAACTAATTTATCAGGAGAGAGGAATGGCTCGTCACACTGGAAGCCAACAAAATGATGAAGGTTCCCAGGTTGGAAATGTCGATCAACCAGGAGGTCAGGAAGCTACTGGAGGTGCTGCCCCTGTCAATCCAGTCGGGGCTGATCATCAGCGACTCCAGACTGAGGTGCTTCAGGTTCTTTCGGGCATGGCTCAGTCGAGGCGAGACATGCAGCATCAGATCCTGCAGGCTTTATCCACTTAGTCTACCACTTCTGCCCCGCATACTCAGCCTGCTCCCACTGTTTCGCAGACTCAGCCTGCCCTTATTATTCCGCAGATGCAGCCTGCCCCTACTGTTCCACAGACTTAGCTTGTCCCTCCTGCTCCATAAATTCAGTCATCCGTACCTACTCTATCCATACCATTGACCCAGCCTACTCCACCTCAACCCTGGGTAGGGATTGGCTGCAGCTTTGCAGATTTTAAGAAGTTTGCCCCTGCCCCTTTCTCTGGATCCACCAACCCTGTTGACACTGAGCGGTGGGTGCGAGACATGGAGAAGGCTTTTACGGCCCATGGTAGTCAGGAGATGGAGCGGATCAGATTTGCCACCTATCTTCTTCAGGGAGAAGCTTATGATTGGTGGTTAGTGGAGGAGCAGCGTTGGGGTGGTCAAGTTTTTTCTTGGGAAGAGTTTAAGGAGGTATTTTTCGACAAATACTTTCTCAGGAGTGTGCAGAGGCGGATGGAAACAGAATTTATTAAATTGGAGCAAAGGAATCTGTCTGTGGCCCAGTATGAAGCTAAATTCACCAGGTTGGCCCGTTTTGCTCCAAGTATTGTGACAAATGAAATGGCCAAGATCATCAGATTCACTGAGGGACTACGACCCAGACTGATGCAGGCAGTCAATGCATTCGAGCTACATTCTTATAGTGCTGTGGTGAATAAGGCCTTGGTGATTGAGAGGGATATGAATACAGTTCAAAGGGATTGGAAGCAGTAGAGGAAGAGGAAAGGGTCTATTTCTGGTCTACCCCCAGCTCAAGCCAAGAAGAAAGGTGCACATCAGGCCCCTGCAGGACAAAGGAATAGGGAAACTCGCTGCCACCACTGTGGAAATTTCCACTCAGGAAGACCTTGCGCGGTGGGCCAGGTGACTGCTTCCTTTGTGGAAAGACTGACCATAAGATTGCCACCTGTCCCCTTCGAAAAAATCAGCAGCCCTCTTCCAGTCAAGGGATGAGTCGGCAGCATCAGCAGCAGCCACCGAGGACCCAAGGAAGGTCTTCACTCTCACTCAGCAGGATGATGTCGCCTCTAATTTGTGGTGACAGGTAAACCATTTAATTTGATATCTAGTATTACATTCTTATCTAGTGCAATGCATTGATAGTTAATTATAACATTAGGTTAAATATTTGATGTTAAAACAAATTTCACTTATGTTCAGGAATGATTAAAGTAGGTACTACTTATGCTCAAACTTTAATTGACCCGGGTGCCACACATTCTTTCATATCTGACACATATCTTGACAAGAATGCATCATTGACACCCGTTCCTCTAGAGAAAGAGTTGCATATTGCTTTTCCAAATGGAGATATTATGAGGGTTGACACAGTTTGCAAATCCTGTTCGATTATTATGGAGGATAGGAAGTTAAATGCTGATCTAATTATTCTTCCACTGAAGTTCTTTGATGTTATTCTTAGAATGGATTGGTTGGCCTCTTACCATGCTTTAGTAGACTGCTTCAGGAAGATTGTCAACTTCAAAATTCCAAGTCCGCCTGAGTTTAGTTTTACTGGTGGTCAGAAACAACTAGCCTCAGTGTTCATATCAGCGCTGCAGGTTGGAAAGTATCTGATGAATGGTGGTCAAGGATTTCTTGCTGTAGTCAAGGATCTTCAGAAGGAGGATATCAAGTTGGAGAATATTCCTGTTGCTCAAGAATTCCTTGATGTTTTCCCTAAAGAATTGATTGATTTGCCCCTAGATCGAGAGGTTGAATTCTCCATTGATTTAGTTCCTGGAACTGGACCTATATCTAAGGCCCCTTACCGCATGGCCCCGGCTGAGCTAAAGGAATTGAAGGATCAATTGCAGGAGCTTCTTGATCGAGGATTTATCAGACCCAGTGTTTCTCCTTGGGGTGCTCCAGTTTTATTTGTTAAGAAGGATGGCAGTCTTCGGCTCTGCATTGATTACCCAGAAATCAATAAGATAACAGTGCGGAATAAGTACCCTCTGCCGAGGATTGATGACTTGTTTGATCAACTCCAAGGAGCCCGGATATTCTCAAGGATTGATCTTAGGTCAGGTTACCATCAACTCAAAGTCAAAGAGGGGGATGTGCCTAAGACCACATTCAGAACCAGATATGGCCACTATGAGTTCTTGGTGATGAAGTTTGGTTTGACTAACGCCCCAGCAGCATTCATGGACTTGATGAACAGAATTTTTAAGCCATTCTTGGATCAGTTTGTGGTAGTTTTCATTGATGATATTTTGATATACTCCAAGAGCCATAAGGAGCATGAAGATCACTTGAGGATTGTGCTACAGATTCTTCGGGAGAAGAAGCTTTATGCCAAGCTGCAGAAGTGTGAGTTTTGGTTGGATCAAGTCTCTTTCTTGGGTCATATAATCTCTAAAGATGGCATATCTGTGGACCCGAAAAAGATTGAAGCTATCATTAGCTGGAGTCGACCTTCCAATGTGGCAGAAGTCAGAAGTTTCTTAGGGCTAGCTGGTTATTATTGTAAATTTGTGGAGGACTTCTCTCGCATTGCTCTACCCCTAACTCGCTTAACCCAAAAGCGAGTGAAGTTTGACTGAACAGAGGAGTGTGAGAAAAGTTTTTAGGAGTTAAAGCAACGCCTGGTGTCAGCTCCCATCCTTGTTCTTCCGACAGGATCTGAGGGATTTACTCTATATACGGATGCTTCTCGGAAAGGATTGGGATGTGTTCTGATGCAACGGAAAGGTGATAGCCTATGCCTCCCGAGAGCTGAAGCCTTATGAGCAGAATTACCCTACTCATGATCTGGAGTTAGCTGCTGTGGTTTTTGCTTTGAAGATTTGGCGTCATTATTTTTATGGAGTATCGTGTGATGTGTATACAGACCATAAAAGTCTAAAATACATCTTCACACAGAAGGAATTAAATTTGAGGCAGAGAAGGTGGTTGGAACTACTAAAGGATTATGATCTGAATCTGCATTATCATCCTGGGAAGGCCAATGTTGTGGCTGATGCCTTGAGCAGAAAGTCCTCTTCAAAGTTAGCTGCTATGATTACGTCCCAGCCTCACATTTTGAGAGACCTTGAGAGGTGGGAGGTTGGATTGAGAGTTCAGCAGTCTGATGGGATTGTTGCAGCACTTGTACTTCAGCCGACCTTAGTTGACAGAATCAAGTCCTCCCAGATTGAAGATCCAGATCTGCAAAGAATTAGGGAAGCTGTGCAGTCAGGAGTTCAGAAGGAATTTTATATCAAGGATGATGGATCTCTGAGATTTGAAGGTAGACTTTATGTGCCAAACATTGGGGAGCTAAAGGCCGAAAATCTTGAAAGAGGCTCACTACTCTCCATATACTGTGCATCCAGGTGGCACTAAGATGTACAGAGATTTAAAGGAAAATTTTTGGTGGAAGGGCATGAAGAGGGAGATTGCTCAATATGTAGCCAAGTGCTTGGTGTGTCAGCGAGTGAAGGCCGAACATCAAAGGCCTGCGGGACATCTTCAATCTTTGATGATTCCTCAGTGGAAATAGGAAAAGATTACTATGGATTTTGTGACTGGTTTGCCCAAAACTCTCAGGAGTAATGATGCAGTATGGGTTATTGTGGACATACTAACAAAGTCAGCTCATTTCCTACCTTTCAGAGTTGGGGTCTCTAGTGAAAGATTGGCTAATTTGTATATTGAGCAGATCGTGAGACTCCATGGTGTTCCTATATCTATTGTATCGGATCGGGATACCAGGTTTGTGTCTCAATTCTGGAAGAGTCTTCATAAGGCCTTGGGAACCAAATTAAACTTCAGTACTGCTTATCATCCCCAGTCAGATGGACAATCAGAAAGAACCATACAGATTCTAGAGGACATGTTGCGAGCCTGTGTGATGGACTTGGATGGTGCTTGGGATAATCATTTACCTTTGGTGGAATTTGCATATAATAATAGTTACCAAGCCAGTATCCAGATGGCTTCATTTGAGGCTTTGTATGGTAGGAGGTGCAGATCTCCTTTATGTTGGGATGATGTGGGAGAAAGAAAATTGTTAGGCCCTGAGCTGATTCAACAGACAGTGGATAAGGTGTATTTGATCAGGGAGCGTCTTCATACAGCTCAGAGCAGACAGAAGAGCTATGCTGATGTTAGAAGAAGGGAATTGGAATTTCAGGTTGGGGACCATATATTCTTAAGAGTATCACCAACCAAGGATGTGATGAGATTTGGGATTAGAGGAAAGCTGAGTCCACGGTATATTGGAGCTTTTGAGATCTTGAGCAGAGTTGGAGAGGTGGCTTACAGCTTAGCATTGCCTCCGATTCTATCTGGTGTACATAATGTGTTTCATGTTTCTATGTTGAGAAAGTATGTTTCCGATCCAAGCCATGAAATAGAATATGAGCCTATTCAGTTGAGGAAAGATTTATCTTATAGGAGCATCTTATGCGAGTCGTGGATCGCAAGGATCAGGTCCTGAGGTGCCGCACCATTCCCTATGTCAAGATTCAGTGGAGTAATCATTCTGAGATGGAGGCTACTTGGGAACTTGAGGAAGAAATGAAAAAGAAGTATCCACAATTATTTGCAAGTAAATTCTCTATTCAAGATTGTTGACTATTAAATAATCATATTTGAATTCTATAGTATAATGGAAGTGTATCAATTTCGAGGACGAAATTTTATAAGGGGGGAGAATGTAACCCCCCAGCTTTAATTATGGACACCTTGCATCTAGGGAGTCCTATTGTCGCTTAGGCTACTGGCAAGACGTCTGGGTTCCCAATTTTTACCTGACCCGAAGCGTCATGTGGGGGTTTAAAGGTGACGGAGGGTGACTCCCTCCTTTATCCTGGTAGACGTCTTCCTCAGGTAATCCTTCCCTGTCCATGCCAGATTGAGAGAGAGAGAGAGAGCGTGAGAGAGGAAGGAAGAGAGATAGAGGAGAGAGAGAGGAGAAAGAGAGAGAGAGGAAGGGAGAGAGGATGAAAGAAGGATCGGACCAGCAGCCGGTCCGATCCTTGGTTCGGGCCCAGCGGCGTGCCCGTCGCCTTGCCAGGCCTGAGCTCTGGTCGGCGACCTCCATCGGTGTCGGGCGTGTGTCCGATGGAGGTCCGGCCGGCCATGGTGGTCGGCCATGCCGCCGGCACTGTGCGTGCCGTGCGGACGGTGAAAAAAAGAAAGAGAGGAAGAAAGAGAAAATTGGGGGGAGAGAGAAGGAGGGGAGGTCGGCCGTCGCCGCGGCCGGCTCTGGTCCGGTCAACGGTGGCCGGACCGACTCCAATTTGGCCGGAGTTGACGCCGGCACAGTATACGTCGCGCGGGAGACGAAAGAGAGAAAGAGAGAGAGAGAGAGAAATTGATGAGAGAGAGAGGGGGGTGGCCGACCGCGGCGGCGGTCGGCTTCGGTCCGACCAACGACGGCCGGGCTGCCTTCAATTTGGCCAGCGGTAGCCCTGGCCCTGGCTCAACTCAACCCCCTATTTCGGTTGAAACAGGGGAGCTGGGAGGAAGAGGGAGATTCGGGCCAGCTGTGCTGTGATTCTGTGGGCCTGTTGGGCCGATTCTGGAACCCTTTTGGGCAGGGTTTTGGACCCTATAATGGGCCGGGAAATGGAAAATAAAATTATGGCCCGATTCAGGATGAATTCTAGTTTCTTGGGGTAATTTTATTTCCCCATTTGGACGCTTTTATTGGGAGATATTCAAGCCCAAAGTTGGGCCCGTGGATTAGTTTGGGTAGAGTTGTATGAGTCTTTTATTATTCAGATTTTGGAGATCTAATTATGAAAAATAATTCTGTAGGTGCCCAGTTGTCCAAGTAGCTGGTTTATCATTTTTGGAGTTGCGTATTGAGGTAAGTAAGCCAAATATAATAATTTTATAAATTATAAATTATTGTATTTATAGTTTTATGCATACTTATGAAATGGAGTTTTATTGATTATTTTGGAAATTGGTAAACTGTACCATAAGTATTTAATTGAATATTTGCTACAATAGCTGGTATTAATTTGCAAAGTAATGGTTTATTATGCTTATGCCAATATGATGTATATGTTTATTTTTAACTTTGTAAAGTAAATTGGTTACATGTAATGATTAAGAATGTACAAACCATTGTTTATATGATATGAAAAGATTATGCTTATGATGATGCATGATGTGTGATATGCATATATAATGATGACTCTGAATTATATTTATATGTATCGCCGTGGTTCTCCTATGATGTGGCATATGGAGGCCACACACATCTAGAGGATGTGCTCTGATTGACGATGATATGACATGTGGAGGCCACATACATCTAGAGGATGTGTGCTGATTGATTATGATGTGGCATGTGGAGGCCACACGCATCTAGAGGATGTGCTATGACTGATTATGATATAGCATATGAAGGCCACACATCTAGAGGATGTGCTCTGACTAATGATGATATGGCATGTGGAGGCCACACATCTAGAGGATGTGCTATGATTGACGATGAGGTGGCATGTGGAGGCCACACACATCTAGAGGATGTGCTCTAATTGAGGTGTAGCAGGGCTGTGGGACACATAAAATATAATATAAAAATGATCATATAAATAGTGGGTTGTTTACAATGCATTTTCTGGTATTTATTGTATAAGTTTCCAAATTAATTTGAGTGGTGATATGCTTGTTCAGATAGCATGATAAATGCATTTAAAATTGGAAGTTTATGAAATTATGACTTGATAATATCTTGATAAGATATGATGATATACGACTATTTTATATTATTATTATAGGCTTACTTATTGAGTGTGAGCTCATGCAAATCTCACAATGTATTTCAGAGCCGCAGGATTGAAGATGGATTCTTTGGGTAAATAGAGCTTCTATATAAATCAGTTCCATGATATCATTGTAACCCCAGTATTACTTGTGTGTAGGGTTTATAGCCCAGAACTATATTGATTGTGTGTAGGGCTTGTATCCCAAACTTATATTTATGATTTGTGTTGAATTATAGATCTTGATTGTTTAATTATAATTATTGCCTTATATTGATCGATGTGTAAATTTCAGGACGCCTTGCATATCCGGCATGCGGCGGGTTGTCACCCTAGCTCAAAATTTTGGATTAAATGCGTGACAGATCCTTTAATTTTTTTTTATTATTTTAATTTTTTTATGGTTAAAAAGTCAACAATACTTCTGTCACACCGGTTTTCAAATATCCAAGTCTCCCAATCGAATCTGTATGCGAAACATTTAGCATTATTTTTGATTTATCTTTTATCTTATAATTTCAATTCATGCAGAACGGGTTGGTCTGCCGCGTTACGGTTGGATTTTGTGTAACCGGTGGAACGTGGCGTTCTACCGCTACCAAACACCAAGAGCAAAGTTCGTACTTCAACTGGGACCCAGTTCCAACCCTTGACCCCATCAGACAAGCTATCAAAAACTGACACGAGGTTGGAAACTAATTCCAAGCTGTTCGACTCCAAACAGGAGTTGGGAATCCCACTCGGTCCCGGAAAGAGAAGAAGAATTTAAAAAGGTTCACGCCTTCTCGGATTCCTGCCAGGCGCCCTACTTTACGTCGCCACGCCACCAATTGGCAATAGGCGATTGGAGCCCGTGCGTGTCAGCATCGGCCCGCCTCGCTTTCCCATTATAGCCCTTACAAGTACCGACTCCGCTTCCTTAGAAAATAAGCTACCAGATCTTCCTTTTATTCTTCTCTACAAAGCGGTATATAACGACAAGGATGGGGGCAATGAAGAGGCGCGCAGCGATGGAGCTCCAGTGCGAATCGACGGAGTACGGGATGGAGCTGCTCTCGCCGATGAGGCCGAAAGGGGAGGCGGCGGCGGCGGAGACGACGTCGCAGAGTTGGAGGCTTAACATGAACGACTTCCGTATGCCGGAGGGGCCCAAGGACCCCTCTCTTGTCTCTCGCGTGTTTCGTAGGGCCCATGGTATGCCTCACCCTTTGATTCTCATCTTAATTGCTCTCCTTCTCGTGTTGCGGAACTTATACTGGCTAAGGACTTGTGGTGATTGGGAATGGTCAAGAGTCTATTTTGTCAAGAAAAAGAACTGTTTGATTATACAGGCAAAGACTTTATAGAGGAAAAATCTGAATATAAAAACAAAACGATGATTACGATATCTTAAAATATATTGAGATTATTTTGATGATAAATTGTTCTTCTGAAAGCATATTCCCTTCTATTTATAGGCATTTTGTTTTATCATTTCCCCGTGGGGATCGATAGGCATGGGCATTGGGCCGTGCGGTGCCAGGCACGGCCCAGGCCCATTGTGCCAGAAAAATTACCGTGCCGTGCCTGGCATGGCTCACTAAAAAAAATTTAAATTCGGCACAGCCCTAGGCACCAGCTAGCTGATCCAATCCATGATTTTGATCGGTGATGATTGATCCGACGGTTGCGATCCATTCGATCGACGATGATCTGACGGTTGCAATCAATTCAAGCCATGATCCCGATCAGCGATGATCGATCCGACGGTTGCGATCCATCCAATCGGAGACGATCCGATGGTTGCGATCGATCCAAGCCATGATCCCGATCGACGATGATCAATCCAACAGTTGCGATCCATCCAATCGGAGACGATCCGATGGTTGCGATCAATCCAAGCCATGATCCCGATCGGCAATGATCGATCGGACTATTGCGATCAATCCGATCGGAGACGATCTGATGTCTGCGATCGATCCGATCGGAGACGATCCGATGTCTGCGATCGATCCAAGCCATGATCATGATCGACGATGATCAATCCGACGGTTGCGATCCATCTAATCGGAGATGATCCGACGTCTGCGATCGATCCAAGCCATGATCCCGATCGGCGATGATCAATCCGACGGTTGTGATCTATCCGATCGGAGACGATCCGATATCTACGATCGATCCAAGCCATGATCCCGATCGGCGATGATCAATCCAACGGTTATGATCCATCCGATCGGAGACGATCCGATGGTTGTGATCGATCCAAGCCATGATCCCGATCGGCGATGATCAATCCAACAGTTGCGATCCATCCGATCAGAGACGATCCGATGGTTGCGATCGATCCAAGCCATGATCCCGATCGGCAATGATCGATCGGACTGTTGCGATCAATCCGATCGGAGACGATCCGATGGTTGCGATCGATCCAAGTCATGATCCCGATCGATGATGATCGATCAGATCATTGCGATCAATCCAATCGAAGATGATCCGACAGTTGCGATCGATCCAAGCCATGATCCCAATCAGGGATGATCGATCCGACGGTTGCGATCGATCCGAACGGAGATGATCCGACGGTTGCGATCGATCCGAACGGAGATGATCCAACGGTTGCGATCGATCCATGCCATGATCCTGATCGGCGATGATCGATTCGACGGTTGCGATCGATCCAAGCCATGATCCCGATCGGTGATGATCGATCCGATCGGAGACGATCCGACGGTTGCGATCGATCCATGCCATAATTCTGATTTGCTATTATCGATCGAACGGTTGCGATCCATCCAATCGGAGACGATCCGATTATTGCGATCGATCCAAGCTATGATCCCGATCGGCGATGATCGATCGGACCATTGTGATCAATCCGATCGGAGACGATTCAACATCTTCGATCGATCCAAGCCATGATTCCGATCAGCGATGATCGATCCGATGGTTGCAATCGATCCAAGCTATGATCCCGATTGGTGACGATCGATCGAACCGTTGCGATCGATCCGATCGGAGACTATCCAATGGTTGCTATCGATCCAAGCCATGATCCCGATCGGCGATGATCGATCCGACGGTTGTGATCCATCCGATCGGTGATGATCTAACGGTTGCGATCTTTCTATTTTTTTCTTCTTACTTATTGTATTATGTTCTAGAGGTCAGGCCTAGCCCCCCTTCCTTCTGTACCATTTTAATTTTAAATTAATAAACTGATAGGGGTCTATGCCAAACCCCCCACCATTATGGTGGCTTTATATTAATAAAATTTCTTTATTCCTAATAAATTTTTAATTTATTAAAAAAATTATTTTTTATAATTTTTTTTATTTTAGCTGTGCACGGGCCAGGCCCTAGG
Source organism: Calamus simplicifolius (assembly GCA_900491605.1). Taxonomy (NCBI): domain Eukaryota; kingdom Viridiplantae; phylum Streptophyta; class Magnoliopsida; order Arecales; family Arecaceae; genus Calamus; species Calamus simplicifolius. Next base: position 154,849 of record UESW01004812.1, read on the forward strand.
TGGGCTATGCCTGGCACGGCCCATCAGGGCTTGGGCCGTACCGTGCCATGGGCGGCACGGCCCAGTGCCCACCTCTAGGGATCGATATATTAAGATAATGTACATGAGTGCTCATGCGCACTATTTATTCATTGGGTCATGCTTTATCCTAATCGGATGTAATTTTATATTCAGATCATTTTGAAATCAAGTCGGATCCTGTTACTGCTGAAATCTGTCCTCCGGCTCGGGCGCGATCGGGCTGCAGCGTGGGCTCCCTTCTGAGCGGACTTGCAAGACAATCCTCACGCGAGAGGCATTGGGGGTGGCCCTCTGCGGAAGATCCTCCGATGCTCAAGTCAGTGGAGACCAGCAATCAAAAAATATGGGGAGAAGGATCTCTCAGGAAGAGTTCCTCCGAGCTCTCGTGGGAGCTTTGATGGCGGAGTGTGAGAACTGTGAACAAAAATGGGCGTAGAATAGCCATACCTGAGAGGCTTGAGGGTGGTAGTAGTTATAGGCGGTCACCTGACTTCTTGGATGTGCTCTGGATGAGGTCTGAAAGTTGTTGGGATTCGAAACGGATTTGAATCAGGTTGTTACAGGGCTGGTAGGATCTGTATCTGGTTAGTTAGAGGATCAACGGCTGGGAGGCGGGGAGAGCTGGCCGATGGCTCGAGACTCAGTGGCTGCGTGGTCCCTAGGCCACTATTGTAGGTCCTAGGCCACGTCTTGGTATGATTCCTTATTTGGAATCTTATTCTGTTACAATGAATTTGAACTCTCCCGCGCCATATTCCGCAAAGGTCTGAAGTAGCTCGGATCGGATGGTCGAGGAATGGTTTGTCCTTGATGGCAGAAGCATAAGAATAGCTCGGGTTGCCGAGGCATAAGGTTGGCTAAATCTGCCAAAGTAAAATGTGGTTGGCCGAATCGGACTTCTGTAAAGCATGGAGTCAAGAACTCCTTGTCTTGGCTTCATGACGCCATCCTTCCCGCGCAAAAGGTGCCAAGGCGGGCCAACATGGCAGCCATAAATGCCTTAATGATGGAAGAAAATAAGGCATTAAATGCCTTAAAGCAGGTGGATGCACATGGCCTTTATGAGGCCATAATTGCGTTGGTGCGAAGGATATAACGCGACTGTGGAAACTGAGCTAGAGTGCCGAGGTATATTGGCCGAGGCATGTTGGCCGAAGCTATGCTGAATCTGGCCAAGGCTGAGGCTGGCCGAGCTATGTTGGCCGAGCCATGTTGGCCGAGCCATGTTGGCCGAAGCTATGCTGAATATGGCCGAGGGCCATGTTGGCCGAAGCTATGCTGAATATGGCCGAGGCTGAGGCTGGCCGAGCTATGCTAGCCGAGCTATGTTGGCCGAGCCATGTTGGCCGAGCCATGTTGGCCGAAGTATATTGGCCAAGGCATGTTGGCCGAAGCTATGCTGAATCTGGCCAAGGCTGAGGCTGGCCGAGCTATGTTGGCCGAGCTATGTTGGCCGAGCCATATTTTCTCTTTTCTTTTATTCCATGCCAAGTCATTATGACCGTTTCTGCACCGCTCCAGCCTATTGACTTGACTGCTAGATATTAATGAGGTGGCCCTTGGGAGAACCCACGCACATAACGTGGCCCTTTTTTCCTCTTGTTCTCTTTCTTCATTATGAGGAGACGCTTGTTGCTAGAATGTCATGTCAGCTAGCCAGCTGGCAAGCAGGGCATTTGGACTGGGCGCGACCCCATCGCCGATGTGAGCGGTCAACAATGCAATGACGATTTTACCCCTCAACACATGCCCCCCACTCCCTAGTCCGAAGTGTAACTTCGGATATAGGGAGTAGAATTCTGGAGCAATCTTATTTGGGGAATATGTCATTCGATCCTCTGTAGAGGAAGTGTTTATCTTTGTGTAGGTTAGAGAAAGGCCTGGGCGGCCCTTTTGCTGAAGTAAAATAAGGTGCTTTAGTTGCACTAGAGTGTCCAAGAAATTATCCGACTGGGACGAAGCTTTAGTGCTGTATCACTCGGATTGGCCGAGGCTGCAGAAATATATCACTCGGTCTTCGGCCCAGGCTTTTGATAATAAGAGATGCACTACGGCTCTGGCTGGGGCTTTTGATAATAAGATATGCACTCCGGCTCTGGCCGGGGCTTTTGATGATAAGAGATGCACTCCGGCTCTGGCCGGGCTTTTGATAATAAGAGATGCACTTCGGCTCTGGCCGGGGCTTTTGATAATAAGAGATGCACTCCGGCTCTGGCCGAAGCTTTTGATAATAAGAGATGCACTCCGACTCTGGCCGGGGCTTTTATGACATGCTTCTCATTGTAATTTTATGGATAAATTTATTACTCGGTTGTTGCCGAGCCTTCAGAAATATATCACTCGGTCTTTGGCCGAGGCTCTGGAAATTTATTACTCGATTGTTGCCGAGTCTTTAGAAATATATTACTCGGTTGTTGCCGAGCCTTCCCAAGATGTTACTCGGCCGTAACCGAGGCTTCCAAACATGCCACTTGGTTATAACCGAGGCTTCCAAATAAATTACTCGGTGTTGCCGAGCCTTCAAATAATAAATTACTCGGTGTTGCCGAGCCTTCAAGAAATTTATTACTCGGTTGTTGCCGAGCCTTCAATATTATATTTATTGCTCAATTGTTGTCGAGCCTTCCCAAGATGCTACTCGGTTGTAACCGAGGCTTCCAAATATTAATTTACTCGGTATTGCCGAGCCTTTCCAAGATGATACTCGGTTGCAACCGAGGCTTCAAATAATAAATTACTCGATGTTGCCGAGCCTTCAAATAATAAATTACTCGGTGTTGCCGAGCCTTCTTAAGATGCTACTCAGTTGTAACCGATGCTTCCAAATATGCCACTCGGTTGTAGCCGAGGCTTCAAAATATGCCACTCGGTTGTAGCCAAGGCTTCAAATAATAAATTACTCGGTGTTGCCGAGCCTTCAAATAATAAATTACTCGGTGTTGCCGAGCCTTCCCAAGATTAATAACAAACTTCCTTCGGCTTTTAGCCGAGGGTTCTGATATGTCACTCGGTCTTGGCCGAGGTTTTAGATAAATAGGAGATGCACTCCGGCTCTGGCCGGGGCTCAGAGATCAGGGACTCGGCCTAGCCGAGGTTCGGAGATTAAGGCTCGGCCCTGCCGAGGTTCGGAGATTAAGGCTCGGCCCTACCGAGGTTCGAAGATAAGGACTCAGCCCTGCCGAGGTACAGAGATCAGAACTCGGCTCAGCCGAGGTTCGAAGATTTCTTGGTCGAGGAGACAGCTCGGTCGTGCCGAGAGTTAGCAAGTGGCATCCATTTTTTCATTATGATTTTTTGGAGAAGTGATTGTGGTGACCATGCCATAAATCATAAAAGTAATATGCCAACAAAATTAACGAGGCGGGCCCGTAAAAGGCGTACCCTACTGATGATATCTGCGGAGGTTGTCTGAATTCCACGTCCGAGGAATGGATTTCCCGTTCAGATCCTGGAGCTTGTAGGTGCCAGGTCCGATGACTTTCGTCACTTGATAAGGGCCTTCCCAGTTCGGAGCCAACTTTCCTTGCTCCAGCGGTTTGGAGACGGATGCTCTCCGAAGGACAAGATCACCGGACGAGAAAGATTTCTCTTTGACTCTGGAGGCGTGATAGCACCCGCGGAGAGGGAAGTCCTATCTCCATGGGGATGATAGCTTCCACCGAAGGCCATCCGAAACGGGGTCCCGCCTGTGGGAACTCTCTGGATGGTGCAGTAGGCCTACTCGCCGAGGCTGAAGCTGGCCGTTGGACTTCTGTGAAGCATGGAGTCAAGAACTCCTTGTCTTAGCTTTACGATGTCATCCTTCCTCACGCAAAAGGTGCCAAGGGGGTGACGTGGCAGCCATAAATGCCTTAATGATGGAAGGAGATAAGGCATTAAATGCCTTAAAGAAGGTAGATGCACATGGCCTTTATGAGGCCATAAATGCCTTGGTGCGCATAGGCGCGGTTATGGAAGCCGATCTGTTGTACCGAGGCAGGGAGAAGGCAGAGATGGCGTCGAGTCGTGGCGAGAGGACACCGAAGAGAGGGATCGGACCCGCTGAGATTTGAGGAGATCCTTGTCACAGCCCCCTTGCGGGACTGGTCTGACCTTCTTAGGTCGATGTGGGGGGTCCGCAACTCCATGCGGACCAGAAGAAGAGGTGGCTAGAGAAAAAGGAGTTGCGGCCTCCTCAGGGAGGCATGGAGCAGGGGTAGCTGTGACTGGATGGGGAGCTGTAAGGCGCTCCTGAACCAGACAGGTCAGGGCCTGGACCTGCTGGACCAGCGTGGTGAGCTGGTCCTGGGTCACTGGGATAGCTGGTGGCGATGGAGTCTCAGCTAGTGGCGGCGGCGGCGCCATGCTGCTCACCGGATCTGGTCTCTTGGAGGTGACCTGGTCCTGAGCTTCAGAAGTTGCTCTTCTCCGATTAGCCATTGGAGAGGTTCTCCTCCAGATCGAGATCATTGTCTTCTTTCTTCAAGTTTAATGGGACTTGAGGCCCTTCCTCTAGCACCAATCTGTTGCTGCTGAAATCTGTCCTTCGGCTCGGACGCGATCGGGCTGCAGTGTGGGCTCCCTCCTGGGCGGACTTACAAGACAGTCCTCATGCGAGAGGCATTGGGAGTGGCCCTCTGTGGAAGACCCTCAGACGCTCAAAACAGTGGAGACCAGCAATCAATAAATATGGAGAGAAGGATCCCTCAGGAAGAGTTTCTCCGAGCTCTTGTGGGAGCTTTGATGGCGGAGTGTGAGAACTGTGAACAAAAAATGGGCATAGAATAGTCGTACCTGAGAGGCTTGAGGGTGGTAGTATTTATAGGCGGTCACCTGACTTCTTGGACGTGCTCTGGATGAGGTCTGAAAGTTGTTGGGATTTGAAATGGATTCGAATCAGGTTGTTACAGGGCCGGTAGGATCTGTATCTGGTTAGTTAGAGGATCAACGGCCGAAAGGCGGGGAGAGCTGGCCGATGGCTCGAGACTCAGTGGCTGCGTGGTCCCTAGGCCACTATTGTAGGTCCTAGGCCACATCTTGGCATGATTCCTTGTTTGGAATCTTATTTTGTTACAGTGAATTTGAACTCTCCCGCGCCAGATTCCGTAGAGGTCTGAAGTAGCTCGGATCGGATGGCCGAGGAATGGTCTGGCCTTGATGGCAGAAGCATAAGAATAGCTCGGGTTGCCGAGGCATAAGGTTGGTTGAATCTGCCGAAGTATAATGGGTCAGCCGAGTCGGACTTCTGTGAAGCATGGAGTCAAGAACTCCTTGTCTTGGCTTCATGACGCCATCCTTTCCGCGCAAAAGGTGCTAAGGGGGGCCAACGTGGCAGCCATAAATGCCTTAATGATGGAAGGAGATAAGGCATTAAATGCCTTAAAGCAGGTAGATGCACATGGCCTTTATGAGGCCATAAATGCCTTGGTGCGCATAGCGCAGCTATGGAAGCCGATCTATTGTGCCGAGGCAGGGAGAAGGCGGAGACGGCATCGAGTCGTGGTGAGAGGACACCGGAGAGAGGGTCAGGCCCGTCGAGATCTGAGGAGATCCTTGTCGCAGCCCCCTTTCGGGATTGGTCTGGCCTCCTTAGGTCGATGTGGGGGGTTCGCAACTCCATGCGGACCCGAAGAAGAGGTGGCTGGAGAAAAAGGAGCAGTGGCCTCCTCAGGGAGGCGTGGAGCAGGGGTAGCTGTGACTGGATGGGGAGCTGTAAGGCGCTCCTGAACCAGACAGGTCAGGGCCTGGACCTGCTGGACTTGCGTGGCGAACTAGTCCTGGGTCACTAGGACAGCTGGTGGCGACAGAGTCTCAGCTAGTGGCGGCGGCGGTGCCACGCTGCTCATCGGATCAAGTCTCTGGGAGGCGACCTGGTCCTGAGCTTCAGAAGTTGCCCTTCTCCGATTAGCCATTGGAAAGGTTCTCTTCCAGATCGAGATCCTTGTCTCCTTTCTTCAAGTTTAATGGGACTTGAGGCCCTTCCTCTAACGCCAATCTGTTGCTGCTGAAATCTGTCCTCCGGCTCGGGTGCGATCGGGCTGCAGCGTGGGCTCCCTCCTGGGCGGACCTGCAAGATAGTCCTCACGCGAGAGGCATTGGGGGTGGCCCTCTGCGGAAGATCCTCCGATGCTCAAGTCAGTGGAGACCAACAATCAACAAATATGGGGAGAAGGATCCCTCAGGAAGAGTTCCTCCGAGCTCTCGTGGGAGCTTTGATGGCGGAGTGTGAGAACTGTGAACGAAAAATGGGCGTAGAATAGTCGTACCTGAGAGGCTTGAGGGTGGTAGTATTTATAGGCGGTCACCTGACTTCTTGGACGTGCTCTGGATGAGGTCTGAAAGTTGTTGGGATTCGAAACGGATTCGAATCAGGTTGTTACAGGGCCGGTAGGATCCGTATCTGGTTAGTTAGAGGATCAACGGCCGAAAGGCGGGAAGAGCTGGCCGATGGCTCGAGACTCAGTGGCTGCATGGTCCCTAGGCCACTATTGTAGGTCCTAGGCCATGTCTTGGCATGATTTCTTGTTTGGAATCTTATTCTGTTACAGTGAATTTGAACTCTCCCGCGCCAGATTCCGCAGAGGTCTGAAGTAGCTCGGATCGGATGGCCGAGGAATGGTCTGGCCTTGATGGCAGAAGCATAAGAATAGCTCGGGTTGCCGAGGCATAAGGTTGGCTGAATATGCCGAAGTATAATGTGGTCGGCAAAGTCCGACTTCTGTAAAGCATGGAGTCAAGAACTCCTTGTCTTGGTTTCATGATGCCATTCTTCCCGCGCAAAAGATGCCAAGGGGGCCAACGTGGCAGCCATAAATGCCTTAATGATGGAAGGAAATAAGGCATTAAATGCCTTAAAGCATGTGGATGCACATGGCCTTTATGAGGCTATAATTGCATTGGTGCGAAGGATATAACGCGGCTGTGGAAACCGAGCTAGAGTGCCGAGGTATATTGGCTGAGGTATATTGGCCAAGGCATGTTGGTCGAAGCTATGCTGAATCTGGCCGAGGCTGAGGTTGGCCGAGCTATGTTGGCCGTGCCATGTTAGCCGAAGCTATGCTGAGGCTGGCCAAGCTATGTTGGCCGAGCCATGTTGGTCGAAGTATATTGGCCAAGGCATGTTGGCCGAATCTATGCTGAATCTGGCCGAGCTATGTTGGCCGAGCTATGTTGGCCGAGCCATGTTTTCTCCTTTCTTTTATTCCATGCCAAGTCATTATGACCGTTTCTACACCATTAAATACTCCAGCCTATTGACTTGACTGCTAGATATTAATGAAGTGGCTTTTGGAAAACCTGTAGCCAACTAGCCAGCTGGTAAGCCGGGCATTTGGACTGGGCATGACCCCATCGCCGATGTGAGTGGTCAACAATGCAATGACGATTTTACCGCTCAACATATCCATAGAAAGAATAAATATGATCCGAATCAAGCTCAAAATAATTTGTTTCGTGATAGAAACTAACTATTATTTTAGAATTAAAATCTAGTCATTGATAGTATAATTATATATTTATTTAAAAAATTTAAATTAAACTAATTAGAAAGAGTCAAATTTAAAATTTTATTTAAAAATTTTTAATTCTATCCAAATAAATGATTATTCTTAAGTTTATAAATGATGATTTTAAAATATTTATTAATATACTTAATTATATTTTAAATAAGAATTTACTAAACTAAATAAGGTAATATAAATATTTAGATATAACTAAGTGAAAAGAGATGAAAGAAGATCTAGTTTTTAAGATGAAAAGAAAAATTACTTTAAATAAGAGTTTATTTAATAAATTGGTTAAGATAAATAGAATGGAGGAATATAAGATTTAATAATTGAAGACTTGAAGTTTATGGGTCTGAATCAGGCCAAGCTGGGTCTATGTTCTATCAATTCAAATTAGATTCAGATGATATATGAATCAAGTCACGAGTTAAGTCAAAAAAATATAAGATCAAAACCAATTTTTTAACCCAACCCAATCCATGAGCCTTTAAATATAGATAAGGTTGATACTGGATTGGGTCATAGGTTGATTTGTCTCATTTGCAAGCTTAATTTCTATACCTTTACTAGAACCCTCGCATCCTGCAATAAAAATTCATGTTCGATGCTTATCTAAGTCAGATATATATTCCATATTTGGATATTTATGAAACTTTTTGAAAAACAGTAGAAAGTCAAACTCAATAAATATGAACCCGAAGTTTATTTTTAGAAATGCGTGTTCATTCTTTTTGCTGAATGGGTAATGATATAGATAGTGAGACAACTTAGAAAATATATTTTTTTCTTACTTGATTAAGAAGTTAGAATAAGAAAAAAAAATATTAAAAGATCTTAGCAAATAATATAATTTTAGCATTTATTTTTAATGTTTAAATAAACAATAACAACACATGCACACATATATATGCATGTAGTTAAAGTAGCAATTTTATCCTTTATATCTCATTTTCTCTTTTATTGAGACATTTTTGAATATGTGTATGCATCCAAAATGCATCCAAATCCAACTCTTGTATCTATGCCCATACAATGCTATTTATATATCTTTTGAGATACACTTTATTTTATATTTTTATGGAAGCAACAAAAAAATAATGTCTTCGAATAAAAATTCACAAAAGGAAGCCCATTTATGTGTCTTTAAACTTGACTTGGCAAACTTGAGTAGATTTTTACTTAAATCTGATCATATCTAAATTGGATGATGAGGATTGATGTGATTTGTTGGATATAATCTGGTGCCTCTAATGCTTAACACTACAAATCTCTAATCTATGCATTAAATAGATAAAAATTAGATATTGTAGTTAATATAAATTATATTTATATATATATTGACTATTTAATATAGGAGCTAGAGATGTCCAAATCATATAATTTTTGGTATAAGCATTTTGCAAATAGTATATCGTATTCAACAGCTCAAATCATTAATATTTAATCTCCATCATTCAATATAGACCCAAATAAATCTAAGTAAAAATCTACTTGAGTGTGGTCAAATCGAGCTTGCCCACTTTATGTAGAGCTTTCCATTCACTATATGTGTGCTGCCTGTCATTAATGTGTAATATGCAATAAAAATTTGGCTTACGAAGCCTTTATCTTATTATTGTTGCATTTCAAGGATGGTTGAGATTGTTGCATTTCAAGAATGGTTGAGAAAATTCTCACGAATAATGTGGGATTGATATTAATGATGTTATTTACAATGATGTGAGTCTGTGCATAGAGGATCAACTGGTTTAAAGTTCTTTATTCACATTACCATATTTTATTTAAAAGTAATTGAAAAAAAACCAAAAAATCTTACCTCACACATTGCATAGGTTATAAAAAATCTTTCAGATTCAACCACACTGTTATATTCTAAAATTTGTTACCACATACATCGACACCAACTCCAGACTAAACAAATGCCTAGCTAGATGCCCAACCATTTCTACTTATGAAAATACTCCCAATTCAATCTGTTCTTGCTCTTTATACAAGATACAAAAATTATATTCTAAAATTTGTTACCACATACATCAACACCAACTCCAGACTAAACAAATGCCTAACTAGATGCCCAACCATTTCTACTTGGAAACGACTTAGTGCACCGCCCCCGGTGCACTAAGTCGCGCACTGGCGTGCGGCATTGGCCGCGCCCGTGCGGACGCGCGTGTCGCGCTTCACACGCGCGTCCGCACGGGTGCGCAGCCAATGCCGCACGCCGGTGCAGTCTTCCTGCACCGTTTTCGGTGCAGGAAGACTTTTCCTTTCTACTTATGAAAATACTCTCAATTCAATCTGTTCTTGCTCTTTATACAAGATACAAAAAAAAAAAAAAAAAAAAAAAAGTTGCAGCAAAAATGTTCATATTTGGAGGCCTACAAATGTCTCCAAATATACAAATATTAGCAATAACATACAAATGATTATCTTGCTTGTATGATATGTATACGATAGGCTCATATACATGATGGTCTTGCTTATAGATGGGGATTTTCACTTGATGAGCTTATATAGTACTGGAGTCTTTTTTTTCTAGTCCTCTTGTTATAGCCAATGGGAGTCCTATGAAATAAACAATTTGTAAGCTCAGGTGTGGCACATCCAAAGTTCAGTAAGTCACACAAGTTTGAGAGCTTAGGCTAAGTTTTCAGGTTCTAAGTCATTTGGGTTGACTTGTGATCCAGGAATAGAGAGCATATGAGTTATGGGTGTATATGAGCTCGGGTTTAAGTATTTTCTTGCATGACTTAGAAATGAGTTTTTTTAGAGAATATTTAATAATCTAATTGTAGGTTATGGGACTGGGCCCATGGGGATTAGGCTCAGGTTTTCTAGATAGACTTTAGTTTGTTATAAACGGAAGACCAAGAAATAAATACATTCTCTTTTTTTTTCTATATCCATTTATTCTTTTTCTTTTCCATTTTTTCCCCATGCGCCTGAACTCGATGAAAGATGCGCAATAAGTGGTATTAGAGCTGAAAAAAAATGCTTGAGCAGAAAGAAGAAATCAATTCCAGATTCATCTAAAAAAACAAAAAATAATCCGTTGGAATCAAGAAGGTGGAGGGTTTTCTCCCAACTTGATTTACGTGAAGACATTAATTTCACGGAAAGAGGACGACGCTTGACGTGGGACACTTGATTCGTTGTTGGAGCTCGAAGAAGACTTCCGTTCTCCCACATTAATTCCACGGAAGTTTTTTTTCCAGGTGAAGAGAACAAGCCCCGGGAGGGTGTGGCTTCGGTCAACGTGAAGGGCTTTCTCCTCTTGACTCATGTGAAACCAAGTATCCCACACAGAAAAGCTCTCCCAGGAAGACGTGCATGCGGCTTCGTCCAAGCTTCCATGAAGCGTCAAAGAAAAATTGGTTAAAATCGGGAGGAGGCGATATCACGTCACGGGAGGAAAAATTGGTTAAAAATAAATCCGGATTAAAAAAAGAGCCTGTGCGTGGATCAAACAAACAATCAAAAGAAAGAGGGACATGATAATTAACCGCTGTAGCAATTTGATTTATTGCAACAAACAAGTCCAAGGAGAGGCTGCAGGAGGGGATTTCAATCAGGATTTCGTCTTTAGGTATTTTTTTTTAATTCATCTATGTGATTATTGTTTGTGGCCTGATCAACCATGAGTAATGGAAACAAAGTTGAGTTTGAAAATTTTAATAGAAAATGAAGTTTTTCCATGTGGAAGGTGAGGGTTGAGGATTTACTAGTGCAGAATTTTCTTGATGTTGCTTTGAATTAAAGCCTGAGAAGATGTCAGAAGGGGATTGGTTATCTCTTGTGAAGAGGGCATATACAGCGATCAGAGGGTGTCTTGCTGATTCGGCTTTGTACAATGTCCTAGATGAGAAGAAACCGAAGGGTCTTTGGGCCAAGTTGCATTATTTGTACATGGGCAAAAATATGTGCAATAAACTTATATTGAAGACACAATTATATAGTCTTCAGATGCAGGAAGGCAGGGATATTGTTCTTCGTATTCAAAAGTATGATAGGGTATGCAATTATTTGATGACTCTTGATGTTAAGATGGAGGAAGAAGATAAATCTCTTCTCTTGTTATGTTTATTGCCTATGTCTTATGATCCTCTTGTTACTACACTGCTTTATGAAAAAAAAAATACTGCTTTATGAAGATATTGTGTCTGTGTTGAGATCCAATGAGCAGCGAGGAAAGATGACAAGGGAAGGTGTACCTCAGGAGGGCCTCACGGTAGGAGAGAGAACTAGCAGAGGTAAGGAGGTCAACAAGCACAGGGGCCGATCCAGGTCCAAGTCAAAGAAAGGCAAAGGAAAGTTCAAGTGTTACAAGTATAATGGGGTTGGACACATAAAGAAGAATTGTCCTCTTTGTAAGAAACCTCAAGAAGAGAAGAAAGAGAAGGAATCTATTGGTACTGTTGAAGATGTAGGGATTGAGGAGGACCTCTTGGTGGTTTCAGATGCACACGAAAGAACAAAAGACAGTTGGTTACTTGATTCAACATGCTCACATCATTATACGCCATGGTTGTGATGAGGAAGAAGAGGCTGAAAAATAATTTGTATCAGCTGGTTGGGTCTGTGATGTGTGGAGGGTCTGAAATAGCAGCAGCAGTGCATAGTCAGCAGGATATGTACCGCACATGACACTACCATCTTGATCACATAGGAGAGCGGGGCATGAGGGTGTTGATGAAGAATTGAAGGATTTCAGCTTTGGATGAGGGTATTGCAGAGGTCTATGAGTCATGTCAGATGGGCAAGCAACACAAGGTAAAAATTTTTACCAGTTCAGCGCACAGTACAGGTCCTTTGGAACTATACACAGTAATGTTTGGGGTTCAGCTTCAGTTTCGGGCAGGAATGGAGCCAGATATTTAATGACTCTGATTGATGATTTTTCAAGAAATGTCTGGGTATATTTCTTGAAGGAAAAGTCAGAGGTCTTCTCCAAATTTTAAGCATGATAGGATGGGATGGAGAAGGAGATAGGAAGATATATAAAGGTGGTGCGGTCTGATAACGGTGGAGAATTCACAAGTAAGGAGTTTCTGAAATTTTGCACAGATGGAGGCATCAAAAAGTAATTTTCAGTGGTTAAAACTCCTCAGCAAAATGGAGTGGCTGAGAGAATAAATTGAACTCTCATGGAGAAAGCTAGATGTATGGGATTACAAGTAGGATTACCTAAAATATTTTGGGTGGATACAACATATGTACAACATATGTACATGTGGATGCCAGTCAGCGGACTAAGTTTGATGCCAAAGCCTAAAAAATGGTGTTCATTGGATATCCGGAAGGAGTCAAGGGATATATGGTGTGGGATCCTTTGGAGCAGAAGACCACGATCAGCAGGGATGTAGTTTTTGATGAGAACTTAGTCCTCAAGATGCAGAAGGTGATAGAAGTTCAGCCGGAGGCCCAATCGGATGCAGGTGGGCAGCAGGAGGCTCAGCAGGGCGCAGCTGAGTAACTAACCTCTTATGATATTTTACCTTTTGTAGGATCGTGAGAAGAATATGAGATTCAGGTGGAGCACACTCCATATATGTCTTCATATGTGGGGACCAGCCATATGCATGTTCACGGCAGAGATGAGCGGAGGGAGGTGTCACATCCTGGGATAGGCATCGGCATTGCACTGCATAAGCCAAAGAGGGTCATTCGGCAGCCGGAGCGATATAGGTTTGGCGAGACCATGTCATATGCATTGGTGGCTGCCAGTGGAGGACTAGTTACCTACCAAGAGACAATGATAGGCCAGAATAGAGATAGATGGGTCCAGACTATGACGGAAGAGATGTAATCCCTACAGAAGAATCATACTTGGCGGTTAGTGTCACTGCTAAGCAAAAAGCCCATTGGTTGCAAATGGGTATTTCAGTGCAAAGGAGCCACAGAGAAGGAGAGGATCAGGTATAAGGCCAGGTTAATGGCCAAAGGATTTTCTCAGAAAGAAGGCATTGACTATAATGAGGTATTCTCACTAGTGATATGACGCACATTTATCAGGATATTGTTAAGTATTATAGCATTGCAGAATTTAAAACTGGAGCAGATGAATATCAGGACGGCCTTCCTTCATGGGGATTTGGAGGAGAAGATTTATATGGAGCAGCCAGAGGGGTTTATAGAACCGGGGTCAAAAAGAAAGGTATGTCGTTTGCAGAGATCCTTGTATGGTTTGAAGCAGTCGCCGCATTAGTGATACCTGCGGTTTGATACTTTTGTTAGCATCGACATGTCTAGATGTGAGTATAATCCCTGTGTTTATGTTCAAATTTTAGAAGATCAATCCAGATTATACTTGTTTTATATGTGGATGATATGTTAATTGCATGCAAGAGTAAAGCAGTTGTAGAGGATCTAAAGACAGCATTGTCATCTGAGTTTGAAATGAAGGATTTAGGTCCTGCTATATGAATTTTGGGGATAAAATTTTTAGGAACAGAGACAGGAGGTTTCATTTATCTCAGGGGACTTATATTAGGAGGGTCTTGGAGAGGTATAGTATGGATAGTGTAAAGTCAGCCACATTACCATTGGCCGATCATATTAAGCTGTCCAAGACTATATCACCAAGTTCTGAGATAGAGGCCAAGGAGATATCCAGAGTACCTTATGCTTCAGGAGTTGGCAGTCTCATGTATGCTATGGTGTGTTGTAAGCCTGACCTTGCATATGCTGTTAGTCAGGTTAGCAGATTCATGGCTAATCCAGGTAGAGCACATTGGAGAGCTTTGAAAGGGATCTTCAAATATCATGTTAGCACAGTCAGTGTTGGTATACGCTATGGTATAGTGGCATGGAGGATGGCACTAGACTAACCATGGAGGCTTAGGATCGGGTAGCAGTTTTTATTGATGCTGACTATGAAGGTGATTTGGACACCAGAAGGTCGACGATGGGGTATGTCTTTATGTTGAATGATGGTCCAATATCATGGAGGTCAAGTCTGCAGCCAGTGACGGCTTTGTCTACTATAGAGTTAAAGTATATTGGTATTTCAGAGGCTGCAAAGGAGGCTATATGGCTGAAAGGTCTTGCACTGGATATGGGGATAGCATAGGGGGTGATCAAGGTATTTTTTGATAGCCAGAGTGCTTTATGTTTGGTCCAGAACCCGGTCTATCATGCTAGGACCAAACATATTGACATCAGATACTATAGGATCAGGAAGCTTGTGGAGGATGATGAGTTGGAGCTTGTAAAAGTGTTTACCAAAGATAATATAGCGGATGCACTCACTAAGGTACTACCTCGAGATAGCTTCTTCAGATATAGAGTACTGATGGGATTGATAGACCAGGTGAAGCTTACTGTAACTTTGATGCACCAAGGTGGAGATTGTAAGCTCAGGTGTGGTACATCCAAAGTCCAGGTGAGTCACACAGGTTTGAGAGCTTAGACTACATAAATTCTCATATTCCTAAGTCATTTGGGTCGGCTTGCGACCCAAGAATAGAGAGCAGTGAGTCATGGGTGTACATGGGCTCGGGTTTGAGTGCTTTCTTGCATGGCTTAGAGGGGAGTTTTTTTAGAGAATGTTTAATAATCTGATTGTAGGTTATGAGACTGGGCCCATGGGGATTGGGCTCAGGTTTCTGGATAGACTTTCATATTTTAGGGAGTTAGTTACGGACTGATGCGGAGAAGTTTTATCATTCAAGATGGATGATTATTTAAGGCTCTCTCTGAATGTAACCAGATAGACGGAAGACCAAGAAATAAAGGCATTCTTTTTTTCTTTCATATCCATCTATTCTTCTTTTTCTCCATCTTTCCTCACGCACCTGATCTCGACAGAAGCTGCGCAACACAATTGTTGGTTTTGGATTATTTAGTATTGGATTCTATATTGGGGCATTTAGTATTGGATTCTATTTAATTAGATTGGAATTACCAGATACTGTAATACCCTACTCAAGATCTAACAGCCTGGGTTATGGTTCCTTTTCTATGATTTAATAAAATTCCCCCAAATATACATGCTAGTAGCACCATAAAGAAACCAAGGGAAATTTGTTTGGCTTTTGCTTGAAGAACAAAGCCATGATGCCCTCACAAATTATCCTAAAAGCTAAAATCCAGGTCTATCCATTAAATGTTGAGGTCAAAATTGAAATTTTCCTGCAAGAGTCTCTGGATTTAAACTGTTGGGGAATATGTGGGACAGCATAGCAGTTTTCTATCTTGAAGCTCCTCTTTCCACTCTTGAGAAAGGAAAAAAAATGAAGTTATCTCTGCTTAATAGAAATTAAGTAGGCAGCCAAGTTTGCCTGAAAGGTGAGGAGAAAAGCACAAAATATTTCTGATAAAGACGGTAATGCGTCATGTTTTTAATCAGATTGATAGACTTGCTGTTCAAACCGAGTTAATTGTGTTTAAATGCCCATATGCATCAAAAATTAGCAATGCATTATGTTGAGAAATCCAAACAGCCAACTTAACTAAATCAGCAGAGATACCAGAATCCAATTGAGTCATGTTTAAACTAGGTGGAATAATTTGGTCCAACAAATGAACAGTCAATTTATACTGATACAACCAAATTCTGTGGGACTTCCGTTTTTTTTTTTTCCAAAGGTCCAGCATACATTTCAGGACAGTTATATAGTTTTTTAAAGAAAAAACTATATATAGTTTTTTTTTAAAGTAAGATTATATAGTTTAGGGCAAAGTCCTGTTTGTTTTTGACTTGATGATCATTCAACTTTTGTATTTCTGTCATCTAAGTTCTTATAACCATTCAACCTTGCAGTTCTCTATGCCATTTTATGTTTAGTTCATTTACAACATAGCATGCTTTCCAATACAGTATAATACAATTTCTAATTTATATTGATCTTTCATATTTATTTCAATGAACTACTCCTGATCTTTTGTTGTCTTTTGCAGTTATGTAATACGGGCTATACTTCAAGAAACAAAGTTCATCCATAGTAGAAATGATTTTCTTGAATTAGTTAATGCACACCATTTCTTATCATTTTGTCCAGCAAAGGATTCGAAACCCCAGAAATAGATTTGTAGTTCCATTTGCCTTGCAACACTCAGGCTTAATTATTCATTCTCTTGATCACTTAGTGCCTGTAACATATTACTCAAATAATACATAAAAATACGAAGGTTCTACTTTGTTATAATTTGTTTGCTTAGTAAAATTCATATCAGGTCTACCTAATCTTCTATATATCCTAAATAAAGTAGTATGAGTTATTATTTATGGTTATGATTTTAAAGGTTATTTTTCATTATATATTTTATATGCGAATTTATATTTTTTTGTTCTCTTTATTCTGGTATTTTTCAGGTAGACAAGGTAAGATGAGAAATACTACAAGAAGCAAAAAAAGCTTCTACAAGGATTCAATGAAATGGAAAGCATCACTGAATCAGGTCGTCCGTCAGGAGCTCCGACAGAGGTCTATCATCTTATTTTCCATTTCTAGTTACCTGTTTTCCTTCTGTTTGTAAGGTACTCAAGTAATGTTCTAAAGAAAAAGAAAAGCAAGCGGTGTTCTTTAATTTTCTCAAAAGAAAAGTTCTTCAAAAAAGTAATCATTGTAAAATTCTATTCTCCAAATATTGTTACAAGATGCTTGGTTACCAGATATGGATGATAGTCAGCATTCATTAGCAACACCATCTAAACTTTTGCATGTGCACGAGATTACAGAAGAAAAGGATTTATATAGGATGTAATTTTATGCAAAATAGAAAAATGAATTTAACTTTTAAAATCAAAGTACACACGTTTATCAGTTGCATCTACTGTATTGAATTCACTGATGATTCTTACTTTTTCTTCAGGATGAGCTGCGAGAACTAGCAAAGAGTGAAAGAATGGCAATTAACATTTCAAATATTGCCAATTTAATCCTTTTTCTGCAAAAGTATCTGCATCTATTGAAAGCAAATCCTTAGCAGTCATTGCTTCAACTTTAGACTCTTTGCTGGATCTTCTGTCAGGATTTATTCTGTGGTTTACATCTTATGCAATGAAGAAACCTAATCAATATAGTTATCCAATTGGAAAGAAGCGAATGCAACCTGTGGTGGGTTTGTTATCTCACACCATAACATCCTACATTATGTCAAACTGCAGATAGCTTTTTGGCTCTTCAGCATGTGCTGCTAGTTGATCATGTTATATCTTGTTCATATTTATTCATATCAATAGAACTTTATATTCTTTCTGTTGGAAACTAAACTTGATTATTGAAAATTGCTGTTATTTAATTGCATAGGAAATTGTTGTTATTTAATTGCATAGGAAGTTGTTATTCTGAATTAAGTATTGTAGAAGACCAAGAGTCATTTTGTAATTATAAAAGGCCATGTATTCTTTCACATTTCAGCATGAAAATAGAAAGAAACCAGAAATTTTTCCAAAAGAAAATATCTTCTCCTCTTCCAACAAATTTGGTATCAGAGCCACAAAAGATCCATGGCCTCCATGAACTTTGTTCAATCCCAAATACCCAAACTCACCAAAGACAACTATGACAACTGGAGTATCCAAATGAAGGCTTTGCTTGGATCCTTTGATGTTTGGGATCTTATAGAAGACGGCTACATGGAGCCAACCGAAGGTGAAGCAATGCTCACACAAGAGCAAAGAAAGCAACATAAGGAGTCAAAAAAGAAAGACAAGAAGGCTCTCTACACACTATACCAAAGTGTAGATGAAGGCACATTCGAGATTATCGCTGGAGCTGCAACATCAAAGGAGGCATGGGACTTATTGCATAAGGCACATAAAGGAGCAGAAAAGGTGAAAAAGATTCGGCTACAATCTTTGAGGTCTGAATTTGAATCTTTCAAAATGATAACTGGGAGTCAATTTCTAATTATTTTTCAAGATTGATGTCTATAGTCAATCAATTGAAAAGAAATGGTGAAGAAATTACTAATGTTCGAATCATGGAGAAAATTTTGCGCTCTTTAGATGCAAAATTTGACTTCATTGTTGTAGCCATTGAAGAATCAAAGGAATTAGAAGAGATGACTATAGAGCAACTCATGGGCTCTTTACAAGCACATGAGCAAAAGCTGTCTAAAAGGATGGAGGAGAAATCCATCGAGCAAGTACTTCAAACAAATCTTACTCTACAAGAAAAAGGTGATCTTAAAGGTCAAACAAGTTTCCATGGTCGAGGCCGTGGAAGAAGAGGAAGAGGTGGAAGATTTCATCAAGATCAACCTCAAAGAAGTCAAGGAGACATAAGAGACCATCATGCCCGAGGTCGTGGTAGAGGAAGATTTTTAATCCTAGAGGAAGAGGAAGGTATGGACAACAAGCACTACAATGTTTTATTTGCAAAAAATATGGGCACTATGCTAAAGATTGTTGGTACAAAGATAATGTTAATTATGTTGATGAGAAAATTCATTTTACAAAAGAACAAGAAGAAGAAGTAACTCTACTTTTGGCCTACAATAACATTTCTGGTGCTATCAAAAGAAGTACTTGGTATCTAGACACAGGTGCTAGCAATCATATGTGTGGGATAAAGGACATGTTTTTTAAGATGGATGAAAGCTTCAAAGGCTCGGTGACTTTTGGAGACTTCTCTAAAAGGCCAGTTGAAGGGAAAGGTAAAATCCTTATCAAGCTTCAAAATGGAACTCAAAATTTTATTTCAGATGTCTATTATGTTCCAGACATTAAAAATAACATTCTTAGTTTGGCCAATTGCTTGAAAAAGGCTATGACATTCACATGAAAGAATTGGGTCTTTCTATCAGAGACAACAACAATACTCTTATTGCACATGTTCCTATGTCAAAAAATAGAATGTTTGAGCTAAGTTTGCATGTTGATGGCTCCTCTTGTATGTTAACACAAAGTCTTGATGACTCTACTCTATGGCATCTTAGATATGGACATTTAAACTTTGATGGATTAAAACTTTTGTCTAGCAAGAATATGGTGACAGGAATGCCTTGGCTGAAAATGTCTAAGGAAAAATGTGAAACTTGCATAGTTGGAAAGCAACAAAGGAGAACCTTCATTTCAGGAAGATCAAGAAGAGCAACAAAACCATTGGAATTGATACATTCAGATGTTTGTGGCCCAATCAAACCAACAACTATGGGAGGTAATGAATATTATCTTTCCTTCACTGATGATTATTCTGGAAAGACATGGGTTTATTTATTAAAAAAAAAGAGTGAAGTGTTTCAGAAATTTAAGGAATTTAAGTTGCTTGTTGAAAAACAAAGTGGTTTTCAAATTAAAGCTTTGAGATCGGATCGTGGTGGTGAGTATTTATCCAAAGAGTTTTCAAATTTTTTCAAAGCACAAGGAATTTTTCATCAGGTTACTATGCCTTATTCACCTCAGCAAAATGGGGTTTCAGAAAGAAAAAATTGAACTATTTTAAATATGGTTCGATGTATGTTGAAAGATAAAAATATGCCTAAAGAATTTTGGGGAGAAGCAGTTGCTTGTGCAGTTTATTTGTTGAACAGATTTCCATCAAAAAGGCTTCACAATATGACACCTGAGCAAGCATGGAGTTCATACAAGCCTAAGGTTGATCATCTTCGCATTTTTGGAAGTGTTGCTTATGTCAAAGTGCCTGATGAGAAAAGGATCAAACTTGATGACAAAGGAGAAAAGTGTATTCTTTTAGGATATGCTGAAAATTCAAGTGGCTATAAGTTGTATAATCCTATTACAAAGAGAGTGATTTTTTCAAGAGATGTTGAATTTGATGAAAAGCAAATGTGGAGCTGGCAAGATAACAATAAAATGCAAGAAAATAATGAAGAAGAAGAGTCACAACATCAAGAAAAAATTCCATCAACTCCACAACAAAGTCCAAGACATTCATCTCCACAAGAAAGTTCCAGTGGCTCATCCTCAAATAGAGCACACAAAACTCGGAGTGTGCAAGAATTGCTTGACGTCACAAGGCGTCTTGATGCTAATGATTATACTATGTTTTGTCTTTTTGCAGGTTATGATCCAATTGAGTTTTATGAAGCAAATAAAGAAGAAAAATGGAGAAATGCCATGCATGAAGAAATTTCATCAATAGAGAAAAATGACACTTGGGAACTCACAAATCTTCCCCAAGGTCATCAAGCCATTGGAGTCAAATGGGTGTATAAAACAAAAACAAATGCAAGTGGAGAAATAGAAAAACACAAAGCCCGCTTGGTAGTAAAAGGCTACAAACAACAATATGGCATTGACTATGATGAAGTTTTCTCTCCTGTTGCTAGAATGGAAATGGTACGCCTTCTCATTTCCTTAGCAGCACAAATGAAATGGAAAATTTTTCAAATGGATGTGAAATCAGCTTTTTTGAATGGATATTTGAATGAAGAAGTCTATGTAGAACAACCTTTGGGTTTCATTCAAAAAGGATAAGAAGACAAAGTCTACAAACTCAAACGAGCTCTTTATGGATTGAAACAAGCTCCACGAGCTTGGAATACAAGGATTGACAAGTATTTTGCTGAAAATGGTTTTCAAAAATGCCTTCTTGAACATTCTTTTATATGAAGTCTAATCATGTTGGTGATGTTCTATTTGTTTGTCTATATGTGGATGATTTGATATTCACAGGAAATAATCTTGCAATGATTGAAGTTTTCAAGACTTCAATGATCAAAGAATTTGAAATGACAGATTTTGGCTTAATGTCTTATTTTCTGGGTATTGAAGTAAATCAATCAGATGAAGGCATATTTATTTCACAAAGCAAATATGCAATGAAATTTTGGAGAAATTCAAGATGAAGAATTGCAATTCAAGCACCACTCCAATTGAATACAATACTAAATTAAGTAAAGATGGAGAAGGAGATCTTGTCAATCCAACATATTATAAAAGTTTGGTTGGAAGCTTAAGATATCTTACAAATACAAGGCCGGATATTGCTTATAGTGTTGGAGTTATAAGTCATTACATGGAGAAGCCAAGAATGGATCATTTAATTGTTGCAAAAAGAATCCTTCGATATATCAAAGGTACGCAAGATTATGGTATTTTCTATTCATCTACTAATCCAATAAAATTAGTTGGTTTTTGTGATAGCAATTGGGCAGGAGATATTGATGATAGAAAAAGTACGAGTGGATTTGCCTTTTATATTGGAAGTGAAGCATTTACATGGTCTTCAAAGAAACAACAAATTGTTACACTTTCATCATGTGAAGCAGAGTATGTTGCTGCTGCAAATTGTGTTTGTCATGCACTTTGGCTTCAAAGACTACTACAAGAAATGAAGATTTCACATGAAGAGCCAACCAACATTTTTGTTGATAATAAATCTGCTATACAACTTGCAAAAAATCCAGTTTTCCATGATCGAAGTAAGCATATTGATACAAGATTTCACTTCATTCGAGATTGTATCAAAAATCAAGAAGTACAACTTCTCCACATTTCAACAAAAGATCATGTAGCTGATATCTTCACAAAAGCCCTCAAGAAGAAGAGTTCAAGAAGTTGAGAAGCATGCTTGGAGTCATGAAGAATCAAGTTTAAAGGGGTGTTGGAAACTAAACTTGATTATTGGAAATTGCTGTTATTTAATTGCATAGGAAATTGCTGTTATTTAATTGCATAGGAAGTTGTTATTCTGAATTAAGTATTGTAGAAGACCAAGAGTCATTTTGTAATTATAAAAGGCCATGTATTCTTTCACGTTTCAGCATGAAAAATAGAAAGAAACCAGAAATTTTTCCAAAAGAAAATATCTTCTCCTCTTCCAACACTTTCTTCCTTCTTTTTCAAGAGATACAGAGAGAGAGAGGAAGGGTGGGAGAAACTAAACCCTGAACCTCCACTTGTTAGATCATCATACTTACAAGTGATCCAAATAATAATCTTCTCTACTACATGGAACAAATAGCAGGATCCTCCAAGTGGCCTTTCCTTATCACCAGCCCCATTTACTAAAGCATCAAGTATTGCCCCTTATGCTCATGTTACACTTATCCTCCTTCACCCAAAAATGGCATTCCCCTAAACAGAAGCAGGGGGGCTAGCTATGTTTGGTCCCATATAATGCTGTGGTGGTAGATACTAGCCAACTAGATTGTGGATTTAAATTCTCTAACTGTAAATTCTTTAAATATCTGAGCACTAATGAAAATTATCAAATAAGGTTTTAGTTTACATGCATTATCTGCCAAGTTTTTCAGCATATAAGTAACCATTTTAGCTTATGAGGAAAAAAATCATCAAATTATCAGCAGTACAAACTTCAGTGGGTAACAAGGAAAGCTATCAATTGATGAAACCTGATTAATAAACCATGCAAAATGGAAAGAACTCTGTAGGTGAGAACAGATAAATATATCTTTCAATCCACAACCAAAAATCTTTCACAAAATCTTGATGCCACTTTATTAAACTTGGATTTGCTTTTTTGCATATTGCTCAAGTAAATAATATGTATATGTTGTTCTAAATTACCAGAACTCTTGGTTTTATGCTTTAGCATTGATTTTTATGCTAATAGTAAATTAAGATTTACTGCTTACTGGATCCTAGTAAACATGGTCTCATAAATTCTTGAAGCATGAGAAGGACGCTGAACAGCAGCTACCTTTACAAAATATTTGACTGCTTCGGTTTTTGTTTTTAGAAATTTTGCTCTTTTTTCCTCTCTATCCATCTTGTCATCTTAATGAAACATTTGTTGTTCTACCCTCTTTTCTTGAAAGAGCAAAACAGGAAAAAGAAGCCATTTAACCTGCATTATAGATTGCTTGTTTATCTGAGACAAATTTCCTCTAAAATATGTTAAATCTTATTTATTCTACTATGCAGGGGATTATAGTTTTTGCTTCCGTGATGGCTACCCTTGGTTTCCAGGTGATTTTAGAGTCTGGTCGACAACTCGTTACACAGGTAGATATTCTTCAAATAAACCTAAAAGTAGTTTATTTATATGCCTAATGCAATTTGCATTGTTGTATAGTATTATTAATGATTCTTAATGGTACATGAAGCCCTTTCTCAAGGTCGGAAACGTTACCCTGTTCTTCTAAATTTTGTAACACCAAATGACCTGTATGCTTTACTTGGTAAAATAAACAAAGTTGTCAATTCCGTTTCAGATTATGTTTCGGTTTAGCTTATGAAACAAAATATTTTGGTATCGGACCATTTCGGCGCTTCGTTTCGGAATATATATATATATATAATAAAAAATTTATTCATAATTCATATTTTTTATAAATAATAATAATAGCATAAAAATAAAGAGTTTGAGTTTTTAAAAGTATGAAATATATGTGTATATATATATATATAATGAAAATTTATTCATAATTTATTCTTTATAAATAATACTAACAACATAAAAATAAAGAGTTTGAGTTTTTAAAAGATGCGATCGGGGGATAGGATAATTAGGATTTTTTTTGATATTATATATATTATTTATTTATTTAAATAGTTCTGAAAGATTTATAATTCATAAATTGGTTTTCGAAACATATTTTACCGAAATACTGAAACATACCGAAACGGCCGAAAACGGTCGAACTATGCCGAAACGCACCAAAATGACCGAAAATTTTTTCGAAACGAAACGTAGTGCTTATCTTTTCGGATAAGCTACCGAAACGGCCGAAACGAAACGAAATTAACAACTTTGAAAATAAATCATATATTTTAAAATATAATCTTAAAATATCGAATTGATCTTTGATTTTGCTTATCTTTCTTTATAACAAACCACAAAAGATGATCACTGAAGGCTGCACTATCTTATAGAAGTTCGTCTGTGAACAATTATTAGTGTAACGCTTCTTATACCACCAAGATGCTATTTACTAACAGCAAAATGAATATATTGCAGGAGCACACCACTTTCGATCATAACAAAGAGAAGTGGATGGTTGGCATTATGGTTTCAGTTACAATATCGAAGTTTTCCCTCATGCTTTATTGCCGTAGCTTCAAAAATGAAATTATCAGAGCTTATGCACAAGATCACTTCTTTGATGTCGTCACTAACTCCATTGGCCTGGCAACAGCTCTACTTGCTGTTAGATTATATTGGTGGATAGACCCTGTTGGTGCCATATTGGTAAGTCTTATTTGCAATGATATCATAATTCTGTTTAGTCTTATCTGATTCACAAACATATACATGGTTGCATACATCCATGTGTATAGAGGCAGAATGATGTGCTGATTAATTTGTCAACTTGGTGATGCAGATAGCTCTATACACAATAAGTACATGGGCGAAGACTGTACTCGAGAACGTATGGTCATTAGTTGGGAAAACTGCACCACCTGACTATCTAACAAAGCTGACCTACCTCATTTGGAATCACCATGAAGAAATCAGGCAAATAGATACAGTCAGAGCATATACATTTGGTTCTCATTATTTCGTCGAGGTGGACATAGTCTTACCTGGTGATATGCCTTTGAGCCAGGCACATGACATCGGGGAGACGCTCCAGGAAAAGCTTGAGCAGCTACCAGAAGTCGAACGTGCATTTGTACATGTAGATTTGAGTTCAGTCATACGCCAGAACATAAGAACAAGGTCTGAAGTTATTAAGAGGGATGGTGACAGTAGTGATGGCAAAATATAGGAGTAGTTGGTGTGAAACAAACCCTAAATAAATAAATAATTGTATCTGACCGGTTCATCTGTCGAGCTATTGATGTCTTCAGAAAATGCAATTAAAGGTGAGACTTTCTTCTCTTTTAATATTTTTTGTGCAAGTTGAGACAGTGGATGTTGGGTTCCGTAGCGGAATCTCGGCTTTTTCAGACTTTCAAATTGAAAGCATCCGTTTCTACGTGATGGCGGCGAGCAAGGCCACTTTTTCGTGGAACAGGCCACAACCAAAATTGAAGTTAAAGGAAATCAGGGTGGGTTGGAGAACTTAGGGCTGCAGCGGGCTATACGATCTTTCATTTAGAGCGGTCTTCTACTTCATCATTAGGTAGAAAAAGTCTTTGTACATCATCTTCGGTGTAAAATAGTCCACATTTATTTCTATGCGCATGAGCTTATGCATCTATAGTACATAAGCAAGTTTTTTAGTGCAAATGAATCATCGTGTTCGATGCAGATCATTCTACACTAAAGTCATTATTTCTCTTGAGCATCTTAAGGAAAAGTCGGGCTGTTTGAAAAGGCCTTGATTTTATGGGCGCCATGCGAGGGAACGAGCCGATCAAATCGTGGATTGAGCCGGACTTGGATGTTTATAAGGAAAAGACTTTGTACACCGTCCTCGGTGCAGCAAGGCTTACGTGGGCTGCACCGTCTCTTCTGATTGGTCCACGTGGCTCCTACGTGGATGACCTGCCGGGCTGTATGGCTCTACTTTGATGTTACGTTCTGAACGTGACGGCCATTTAAAGCAGTTCGCTTTTTTTTAAAATTAGCGTGCGGACGAAAATGCCCTTTCCCTCCAACCTAGCGTCATTTTACGTTGTATTTCATCTGTGCAAGAAAAACTCTCTTTCTTCCCCGGTCGAAAGAAAATATTCATCTTCGAGGCTGGAAAACCTGGCTACTGGAATCTGTGTACAAAAACTTCTGGAGGAAATGTCATCCGCAGCACAAAGTAAAAAGTCTTTCTTTCAACTTCTTTCTAAAGCTCCTTTATTACACCAACAGTTTTTTCTGGTTAGAGTTAGTTAATGCGTGACCAAACCGTTTAATGCGCGGGTAACTTCCTTAGAACAAAATAGTTATGACATTCTGGGAGTCATAACTGTTTAGAGTTTATTATTTGTAAGCACGAATGTCATACTCTTTTAACTAGGATGTTATACCTCATGAACTGGGATGTCGTCAGAGTGGTTCGGCCTATATTCCCCGTTATTTCATGTCCATATAGCTCTAGTGTCGTTGTTAAAGCTATGACACCCCTGATATACTGTTAAGACACCGTAGTTACAAGCCTAGGACACCCGTGCTCCAAACGAAAGCTAGAGAAAAGCCTTGCGACACCGTAGTTACAACGCTACAACACCCATGCTTATAACCTTTGCGATCTTCGTATGTTGCTTTCCGGGGTGTCGTAGCTTGTTCTATGGGGTGTCTTTAAATGCTATAAAGGGTGTGATAAACGACGCTGGAGAGCAGGCCCGCGACACTCCGTCTGGAGAACAATCCCCGCGACACCCCGCTTTAACAGTCACGTCATCGGTGTCGTCGCCTAAAAGCTAGGGTATCGTAAGATGAGAACTGGGGTGTCGTTAACAGCCTGAGTCGGTGCTGTCGTCGTTCGCGACACCCCAGTTGAAAATTGACGACACCCTAGCTCTCTTCTGACGACACCCGTGCTTAGAACTGACCACGGCGAGAAGGCCCGTGACACCCAAGTTACTAAAATTTATTTTTATTCATAAAAAAAAAAAAAAAAAGTACATGAAGCCCTCACTGGGCTTGTCTCCTTCGGTCGCTGCGTCGGCGATCTAGCGCTGGAGGGACGCTACTTGCCCCTCCAGGTGGCTGTTGGCCCGACGCAGGACCTCGATCTCTCTTGTTGAAACGGCCAGGTATTGCTCGGCCGCCTTGTTGAGTCGCTCGTGATTGCGAGCGACTCCGCATAGACCTCCGCATCGATGGTGCCGTTGCGCGGCGGCTGCCATGGTTGCCAGTAGATCTCCCCTCGCCTCTGGAAGCCATCTCAATATCAAAAAAGCTGGAAAGGTGATTAACGATGGCATTCCCCCATCCATATTTAAGGTACTCCTGGCGGGTGTTTCGATTGCCACGCGCCACCATCTCAGTGGGCGGTTCACAGGAATCGAATCGGTGCGCCCCCTGCCCCCCCCCCCCTCGTTGAGTTTCGAGGGATGGGGAACAGAAGAGAGTTTCCGGAAGCCAACCGTAGTAAGTTTTACGTCGTCCCAAGAGAAAATTCATGACACCCAAGGATGATTTGGATTTCGACCGAAACTCCTTCGCGACACCCCTGTTGAAAGCTCACGACACCCTAGCTTTAAGGCGACGACACCCGTGCTTAGAAATGATCACGGTGAGAATACCCGGACACCCCTTGTCGAATTCAGCCGCAACTCCTTCGCGACACCCCAGTTGAAATCTCACGACACCCTAGCTTTAAGGGGACGACACCCCTAAAAAGGTGATTAACGTGGGTTCACTGTTAATGCACGGGTGTCGTCGCCTTAAAGCTAGGGTGTCGTGAGCTGAAATCCAATTCTCCCTGGGGTGTCGCGGGGATTGTCCGCGCGGTCAGTTCTAAGCACGGGTGTCGTAGCATTGGTGCTGGGGTGTCATGAGATTTCAACTGGGGTGTCACGAAGGAGTTTCGGCCGAATTCGATAAGGGTGTCGCGGGGGTTCTCTCCGTGATCAGTTCTAAGCACGGGTGTCGTCGCCTTAAAGCTAGGGTGTCGTGAGCTTTCAACAGGGGTGTCTCGAAGGAGTTTCGGCCGAAATCCAATTCTCCCTGGGTGTCGCGGGGATTCTCTCCGTGGTCAGTTCTAAGCACGGGTGTCGTAGCATTGATGCTAGGGTGTCGTGAGGTTTCAAGTGGGGTGTCGCGAAGGAGTTTCGGCCGAAATCCAAATCATCCTTGGGTGTCGTGAATTTTCTCTTGGGACGACGTAAAACTTACTACGGTTGGCTTCCCGAAACTCTCTTCTGTTCCCCATCCCTCGAAACTCAAGGAGGGGGGGCGCACCGATTCATTCCTGTGAACCGCCCCCATTGAGATGGTGGCGCGTGGCAATCGAAACACCCGCCAGGAGTACCTTAAATATGGATGGGGGAATGCCATCGTTAATCACCTTTTCAGCTTTTTTGATACTGAGATGGCTTCCAGAGGCGAGGGGAGATCTACTGGCAACCATGGCAGCCGCCGCGCAACGGTCACCATCGATGCGGAGG
>UESW01004812.1:188126-211041 GCA_900491605.1 Calamus simplicifolius
CGAACCGACACGAAAGATTTTAGCGCGACGACACCCCAGCTCTTGGCTAACGACACCAAAGCTCTTGCGCGGCGACACCCGAAAGACGAAAACCTACGAGAAATCCCAGTACTTGCGAACCGACACCGAAGATTTTAGCGCGACGACACCCCAGCTCTTGGCTAACGACACCCAAGCTCTTGCGCGGCGACACCCGAAAGGCGGAAACCTACGAGACATCCCAGTGCTTGCGAACCGACACCGAAGATTTTAGCGCGACGACACCCCAGCTCTTGGCAAACGACACCCTAGCTCTTGCGCGGCGACACCCGAAAGGCGGAAACCTATGAGACATCCCAGTACTCGCGAACCAACACCGAAGATTTTAGTGCGACGACACCCAGCTCTTGGCTAACGACACCCAAGCTCTTGCACGGCGACACTCGAAAGGCGGAAACCTACGAGACATCCCAGTACTCGCGAACCAACACCGAAGATTTTAGCGCGACGATACCCCAGCTCTTGGCTAACGACACCCTAGCTCTTGCGCGGCGACACCCGAAAGGCGGAAACCTACGAGACATCCCAGTGCTCGCGAACCGACACCAAAGATTTTAGCGCGACGACACCCCAGCTCTTGGCTAACGACACCCTAGCTCTTGCGCGGCGACACCCGAAAGGCGGAAACATACGAAGGCAAACATATGAATACATCGAGGACACTCCTGCTCGCAATATAAAATTTGTGCATTTGCATTAAATATTAATCAGTCTTAATATGAATAAATTACATTCAATTTTCATTCAAAGAAGAATAAAAAAATTAAGAATTTTTCGACAATGTCGCTAATCTTTTTGTTCAGGCCCTCTCTCAATATCATCGCAGCTAAGTGTCACCGGTAATCTCTGACTTCCTCATCCATGAAATCCATCTTCATATCAGGATTGTCCTGTCGAGCAAGACATTGCATGTATCTTAGACAGTATAGGCCGCAATCCAGCGATCCGGTCGGTTGGCTTGGGCAATCCGAAATATCTTCCATCGGCCAATCCATCGCTTCCTTCTTATCGCAGTAGATATGGAATATGTGGCCTAGAATTGTATGCCATTTCCTTGCATTGGCCTTGTACTTCGGGTTACGTTTCAATGAATTCAGGTGCATAAACACCTTTCTTTCCATGTCGACAGCAACCAAATGCCAGTGCGAGTTATTAGAGTTTATTATGGTGAAAAGAAACCAGAATTGGGCCTTATCTTCATCCGATACATTGTCAAATATCGCAGCCCCTGATGTTCCAGCAAGTTCATGAGCAGGTGATGAGGAAGTAGACATAGAGCAGATATGAAAACTGATGCAATTATGCACTTATGGTATCGGTTAGGATGCTCTGCCCAGTTGCGCATCAGAAACTTCTGGCCGCAATCAATTATCTGCCAATGCAATGTAAAATGATTAATATAATTCTAAAATCAACAACTAGAACATGTTCCTTGATATACTTACATCATCTATTATCATTTCATTGTTAATGAGATCTTGAAGATTTTTCTTGTTGCAACGCCAGAAAACATATTTGTGTAGACGATCTCGTCGGTTTGTCGCTCGCTCAAAAAATTTTGAATAATTATTTGGTCATCTTCGACCGTTGCGTTGGGCTTTGACGTGCCCACTGTCTTCGCCGACTTTTTAGGATGGGTTGTCTCATAACATTCTCTGACGACCGTGGATGCCTTACGCTTCCTCGGCTCTTTTTTAATCCTCCTAACAAGCGAAGGTACTCCAATTATTTCTATATCCATATTGTCATCCTTTGGCGCAGGGATGCCAAGTTTATTATCGGATATGGACTCATCTTTATTTTCATTCCCATGCTCTGCTTTATCAGCCAATGAATCCCCCTCCAATCTCTTCTCCTCTGCTTTTGCATTCCCTGTCTCAATTGGAAACTCTGATGAATGGTCCTCCTCCATCTTCTTCTCCTCACTATTTCCATTACCAGGCTCGCGGAGGACCAACTCCAGGGAATGCACCTTCTCTGTTTTCTCATCTCCCTTGTCCTCCTCATTTATTGCATTACTTTCCTTTCTGATCAGTGAACTGAGGAGGCTCTCAGCAATGGACAGCCTGTGCCTGACATCGTCGAGTTGATCCTTAACGCACTCCAATTCAGTCCTCAACTCGGCGCATCCTGCGCAGCTATCCGTTGGTTGAGGGGCACAGGTATCTGTTGGTTGTGGGGATGCAACATTCTGCTGAGGGAGAAGCCAGCGCTCTTCTGGCAATGGTACAGTAGCTCCCTCCATCTGCAACGCAAGATGATAACAATTAATATTATGTGAACATATTGACGCATTAAGTTAAAAAAATGGTCAGAGCAATGGAGCAATGAACTAGCTTACCAAGTCGTGAGGCTGCAAGTCGGCAACCCGAATCGATTGGATCTTCATTTGGTGGTCATACCACTTCAATAGCTGGGGCCGTTTATTAGGGTATGCTGGCTCTCGCATTGATGTATGCTCGAGGAACCATGCCTGAACATGATATTTTTTGGATATTAAATAATGTAATATTATAAAAAAATTTACTCACAACACTAATTATGTGTCTCAATAATCCTTACCACCAGTGCTGCCGAGCATCCGAACAAGGTAGGCTACCTCCTAACTTTTTTGCATTCTTTGAGTGCACCGGCTCCTCGGAACGCAAGCAAGCAGCTATTTCTGGGAGAGCCAGAACAATCAACTCCTTCAGTGCCGAAGCCCAGTCGATGCTACCCAGTTGACTTAAGTCATCCAAGTGCTGGATGAGATACCATGGACATCTCTGATTAGACTTTGGAGCCAAAAACATGGCCAACATGTATGCGATCCAAAGTCGGATGGTGTCCTCGACATCCTCCTGTACTTTAGATGATCGGAGTTGAAATATCAACTTC
Source organism: Calamus simplicifolius (assembly GCA_900491605.1). Lineage (NCBI taxonomy): Eukaryota > Viridiplantae > Streptophyta > Magnoliopsida > Arecales > Arecaceae > Calamus > Calamus simplicifolius. The sequence continues at coordinate 191,043 of UESW01004812.1, forward strand.
TCCAAACCTTCTTGCCAAAGATCTAAACCCTGGCCAAACCGTCTGAACAACCTTCCGTTGAACATTTGGCTGGACATGTCGATCTTCTTCCCATGAGCTGGAAGTCCCAGAATGAGTGCGACTTCGTTGGCACTGAATAGAACTGGCTTTCCGCAAAACATGAACTCGTCGCCTCCATTGTGACATCTTATGATGTCTGCTAGCAGTCGCCCGTCGACTGTGAACGTCTGCATGTCGACGAAGGCACCAAATGGGGTCCTTCGAATCAGTTTTGTATGCCGTCTAGAGAACCCCATCCTTCAAACCTTCTGAACGTACTGTCGGCCTGCAGCTATTCTTAAACAGCTGGGAAGCCTTCACTGGGGGGACTGGAATAATTTATTGTCAACTGAACATGGGGTAAGATAGAAGACATACTTGTCATGAAATTTTAAGAGAGAATGTCATAATATTTAATATAGTGATAAATATACCTGAAGGAGCCGCATCCTCATTCGAACGAAGAACCATATCCTTGCATTGTTCCGCCATTTTCTTCGTCTGCTTCTTCTTTGTTCGCGGTCTTCGTCCACAAACGAAAGCACTCATCTCCATGAATGAAGTATACGGAAGAATGAACTATGGTACAATTTACGAGGGAAAAGGAGACCAGTGGCTTCTCGAGCAAGAGACGAAGGATGGCTTCTTGAGCAAAAGGATGGCTTCTCGAGCAACAGATGAATGAGTTCTTTTCTAGGGTTTATGCCGACCTCAGAGAAATACGAAAGGACACCCGGATCACCACGATCACATCATAGAGACCTGTGAACCCATAGGAACTGCCCATGTTTAGCAACTTTTCTCGAAAATATGGCATGGCTGAGTTAGTAGGGTGTCGTCGAATTAGTACTAGGGTGACGTCAAATTCCCGCCTTGTTCAAGCATGGGTGTCGTCGCCTTAAAGCTAGGGTATCGTCAGATTTTAACTGGGTGTCGCGAAGGATTTACGGTCGAATTCAATTAGGGTGTCGTCGGGTACTCTCTATGTGGTCATTTGTAAGCACGGGTGTCGTCGCCCTAAAGTTAGGGTGTCATGGGATTTCAACTGGGGTGTCGCGAAGGATTTATGGCCGAATTCAAACTAGGGTGTCGCTGGGTTATTCTCCGTGGTCAGTTTTAAGCACGGGTGTCGTCTCCTTAGAGCTAGGGTGTCGTGAGATTTCAACTGGGGTGTCGCGATTGATTTTCGGCCGATTAGAACTAGGTGTCGCGGGGATTCTCTCCATGGTCAGTTCTAAAGACGGGTGTCGTTGCCTTAAAGCTAGGGGTCGTGATATTTCGACTGGGGTGTCGCGAAGGATTTATGGCCGAATTCGACTAGGGTGTCGCCGGGGACTCTCTATGTGTCATTTGTAAGCACGGGTGTCGTCGCCCTAAGCTAGGGTGTCGTGGGATTTCAACTGGGGTGTCGCAAGGATTTACGACCGAATTCAACTAGGATGTCGCTGGGATTCTCAGTGGTCAGTTTTAAGCACGGGTGTCGTCTTCTTAGAGCTAGGGTGTCATGAGATTTCACTGGGGTGTCACGATTGATTTTCGGCCGAATTAGAACTAGGGTGTCACGGGGATTCTCTCGTGGTCAGTTCTAAAAGGTGTCGTTGCCTTAAAGCTAGGGTGTCGTGATATTTTGATTGGGGTGTCGCGAAGGATTTACGGCCGAATTCGACTAGGGTGTCGCGGGGACTCTCTATGTGGTCATTTTAAGCACGGGTGTCGTCACCTAAAGCTAGGGTGTCATGGATTTCAACTGGGGTGTCGCGAAGGATTTATGGCCAATTCGAACTAGTATATCGCTGGGATTATCTCCATGGTCAGTTTTAAAGTACGGGTGTCGTCTCCTTAGAGCTAGGGTGTCGTGAGATTTCAACTGGGGTGTCGCGATTGATTTTCGGCCGAATTAGAACTAGGGTGTCGCAGGGATTCTCTCTGTGGTTAGTTCTAAGACGGGTGTCGTTGCCTTAAAGCTAGGGTGTCGTGATATTTCGACTGGGGTGTCGCGAAGGATTTACGGCCGAATTTGACTAGGGTGTCGCCGGGGACTCTCTATGTGGTCATTTGTAAGCACGAGTATCATCGCCCTAAAGCTTGGGTGTCGTGGGATTTCAACTGGGGTGTCGCGAAGGATTTACAACCGAATTCAAACTAGGATGTCGCTGGGATTCTCTCGTGGTCAGTTTTAAGCACGGGTGTCGTCTCCTTAGAGCTAGGGTGTCGTGAGATTTCAACTGGGGTGTCGCGATTGATTTTTGGTCGAATTAGAACTAGGGTGTCGCGGGGATTCTCTCCGTTGTCAGTTCTAACGATGGGTGTCGTCGCCTTAAAGCTAGGGTGTCATGAACTTTCCACTGGGGTGTCGCAAGGATTAACGGCTGAATTTGAAGTAGGGTGTCGCGGGGATTCCTTACCATCCGGACTTTCAGAGCAAGGGAGGGGAAGAAAGAGTTCTTCTTGCAGAGATGAAATCCAACATAAATTGGCGCTAGGATGGAGGGAAAGGGCAGCATCCGGACTCTCAGAGCAAGGCGGGGGAAGAAAGAGAGTTCTTCTTGCACAGATGAAATTCAGTTGAGCACGAACCTACGCCCTCGCTCTGAAAGTCCGGTCGACAGGAAGTATTCAGCTTCGAGGCTAAAAAAGCTGGCTACTGAAGTCTACTGGAGTCTTCAAATATAAAAGTTTATCCAATGAGTTTATCCTTGCCAAATCTCACGTAGACGTTCGCTTCTCTCTCTGAATTCGGCCAGGTAGGGTATCGCGGGGATTCTCTCTATTTTCCTGTCATTACTTTCGAAGATCAAATGGGAGTCTCGAGAAACATGACTAGCATTCCCAAGCAGATGGAGGAAAAAGGAGCATTTTAAAAGCAATTGATAAAGAGATAACGAAGGCAGCTGAGGCCCATCTTACAGACCTGGCCGAATTCAGAGAGAGAGCGAACGTCTATGTGAGGTTTTGGCAAAGAAAAACTCATTGGATAAACTTTTATATTTGAAGACTCCAGTAGACTCCAGTAGCCAGGTTTTTCAACCTCGAAGCTGAAATATTTCTGTCGATCAGACTTTCAAAGCGAGGGCGTAGGTTCGTGCTCAACTGATTCCTTAGCATCTAGACTCTCAGAGCGAGGGAGGGGAAGAAAGAGTTCATCTTGCAGAGATGAAATCCAACATAATTGGCGCTAGGATGGAGGGAAAGGGCCGCATTAAAAGAGTATGACATTCGTGCTTACAAAATAGTTATGACTCCCAGAATGTCATAACTATTTTGTTCTAAAGAAGTTACCCACGCATTAAACGGTTTGGTCACGCATTAACTAACTCTAACCAGAAAAAAACGGTTGGTGTAATAAAGGAGCTTTAGAAAGAAGTGGGAAGAAAGCCTTTTTACTTTGTGCTGCGGATGATATTTCCTTCAGAAGTTTTTGTACACAGACTCTAGTAGCCAGGTTTTTCAGCCTCGAAGCTGAAATATTTCTTTCGACCGGGGAAGAAAGAGAGTTCTTTTTGCACAGATGAAATACAACGTAAAATGGCGCTAGGATGGAGGGAAAGGGCATTTTCGTCCGCATGCTAATTTTTAAAAAAAAGCGAACTGCTTTAAATGGCCGTCACGTTCAGAACGTAACATCAAAGTAGAGCCATACAGCCCGGCAGGTCATCCACGTAGGAGCCACGTGGACCAATCAGAAGAGGCGGTGTAGCCCACGTAGGCCTTGCTGCATCGGGGACAGTGTACAAAGTCTTTTCCTATAATTATATACAAGGCCTACCACCACATTCTAAATTGAAAGGGATCCAAGTGGAAACCAAGCTACGTACTTAGGGCCTACAAGTTCACATCTCATACGTAAACCTAGTCAATATGCAAGCTTGTAGTCTTCTTAGCAGCGAAGTAAAATTAAATAAGTGTAATACAAGTCTAAAGATTGCCATCGATTGGTTAGAAATTTTTGCCATCAATTAAAGAAAAGACTACCGATCATGTTATGCTAAAGTTGACAAGGTTGATGCAGTCAATTAATCCAGAAAAGTAAATTTTTGTGATCGAACTTACCAAGCTCGCTAACAAACTGGTGTCCATAAAGGAGAATCTACAGCTTGAAGTAATTGTTCTACGGGTAAACCTAAATCTAATGTTTAAGGCAGTAAAGTTTTATATAAATTAGCATTAGTCTACTTTGGAAAAGCCTCCATGATGCATTTATATAATGCCTATTTGAATATTGCGGAATGATTAATTGTGAGTTTGTCATTTGATTCCATCATGAATATGGCTACAAATGGGTCAAATCTGAAATTTACTTAATTTGATCCTAATTCAGTTGAAATTCTGATCCAATATCTAGATCTAACTTAATATACTTAGAAATTGTTTTAACTTGGGTTTAATTGACTACTTTATCTTCAAAATTTGATCAAGAAAAGATTGGATTAAATTAGTCCATATCAAAATGCTATTTCCATATTTTTAGGATTGAGCCATGCTTGGCTCCAGAGCCAAGGTAAAATTCAAGATAAAAAATCTTTAAACATCAATGAACATTTATTGGGTTATTAAATTTCTCATATAGATATTTAAATAATATATGTGCATTATTATCTAGCTATTTTGACAAATCTAATAGAACACTTTGCAATTGCAGCAATCTTAGTTTTAACACCGTTCATTGAGGTACCTTGACAAACTATATGTTTGTATATTTAAATTTTTTGTTTACTTTGATATTTCTGCTTTTGGGTTAGGTTTGGTATTGTTTTAAACCTGGAGCTACTTAATTCATATTAGTTCATACATAGCTGCAATTTAGATTGGACTGCTGTATGATCAAAATCCAAATATTTAAGCCTAATTGCAAATGAAGGTGATATTTAGGTTTAAATAAAGTGCCCTATGATTGCAAGTGGATTGGACTAGCATTGGTCAAATTTTGACAAAAGTTGAGCCATTTGCACCCAACTCATGAGCTTGCTAGCATCTAGCTACCTCTAATTCTTAGGCAAGTTAGTCATTTACCAAACATGTATAACCCTTTTTCCTCTCAAAAGTGAAAAATCAATTTAAATAATTTAAGCAAGCCTTGCAAATATTACCTTTTTGTTATCTTGATATGATACCTTCACAAATCTTTCTTTATATATATAAAGAGAGAGACGAGGGGAGAGAGAGAGAGTTGAACTTAACTATATTCATGTGTAGCTAAGTGCTAAATTCAGTTACTCTTTTCATTCTTGGATCCGTATGGATCTTGAAATTACCCCACCTTTATTACTTTTAGAATCCATGACTAGTGTGGATCTAAGGATGAAAAGAGCGATCAGATCTGGACGTATAGCCAAGTCTATTTCTTTCTCTCTCTCTATATATATATATATATAGAAATTTAGACCATAGAGAGTTCATTAAATCAATTGTTATTTCCTTAGATGCCCAAAAAAACTGCCCAAAAGAAAAGGTGGTAGTAATTTGAACTTTTTGGCCTAATCCATTTAAAATGGTTCTAGCTACAATCAATACAACTACATTGAAAATTAACCTTAAAAAAATAGCTCAATGGTGGCCATATCAATGATATATTCATCATTCATCTTAGTTAGGTATATAATTAAATGATCTCAAATGAGTTAACTAAAGCCATGCCATATGCAACCCGATGTAGAATCAATCTCGGTTGTGGGTAACAATCATAATTAATAGATTTATGACACATGGGATTAGTGTAAAAGCCAATTTAAGTAAGAAATGATAGGTTAGATTTATACATATGAAGCACTGATACAATTAGATCATTGGTATATATCTTTAGCATGTATAATATACTAGTATAACTAATTTGTCATTATGAATTTATTGAGTACATTAGTATTGGTATGGCTATTTCGCTAGTATTATTGTTATAATGATTCTAATTAAAGCATAGTAACAAACCTTCTTATATTTAATGCATAATTTTATTATATGGCATTTGTAGCATGATTTATTTTGTAATGTATATTACTATTATGTGTGTATATATATATATATAACAATTCTTGCTGGCTATGAACTCATATTATACTTGCCATACGTTTTACAAAGGCTGAAGATCTGGAGATTGAACAGGACGTAGGATTGGTAGAAAAAGATGTCGAATAGATAATTTTATTTTCACACATTTGAGATAGTTTAGATTTCACTTATTTGAGGATAACGAATTGCATATTGAGTTGATATTACGTTTTGAATTATTTATGTATTGAAAATAAATAATACTTATAAATTCATAGGATTCTACTCTAAAGGTATGCAAACATGCCATGTACCTCGGCCAGGGAGGTCCAAGGTGTGAAATAAAAAAATCAAACTAGTGTAAATCTCAACACACGCAAATCAACTTAACTAGTTCTATTCTTGTCCAAGTAGTGGATACACAATGGGAACCAATGTCAAACAGAGCGGAGAATCAGAGAAACTCCGCCTTATTGCCACATATTATTCATGTTGAAAGCATTAGAAATCGAAGGACCGATCCAAGTCCTGACCTTATTAAAAACACATAGCAAAACTTTCTAACATTTTTGGACACATCTGGTCTAGTTAACAAAGGCACACTTCTTCCTGATCTCACCCTTGCTCTGCGTGAGGACTTCAATCCTTCCCATTTTAACCATGGACTCAGCGAAATCTTTGAAAAACTCCTCTGGGTATGACATGGCCTGGTGGTCGACGTATGCTTTTTTCTCAGGGTCATGCAGGAGAGCATCATCAGAGGTGAAGAGCCCTCTCCCTTGGCCACACCTTTGTAGTAACCTAAGTCAAATGTTCTGGAACTCCCAGGATCCATCTCCACTCGGGTCGTATTGTCATTGGGCTTACATTTCCACTTCAGCTCGGGCACATAGCTCTTATCCAACGCTGGGTCCAGGTCACCCTTTCCAGTGAAGTTGTAGAGGCGGTTCGTGAAGGATGAGCAAAGCGAGTTCCAAATAGTATGCGAACCCAACTTAGGCTATTACTGATACTCCAGCTCTCATCTGACGATATCCTGGCTTTAAGGCGACGATATCCATGCAGGAACTATTAATGCGGGGACCGATGACATTCCCGACTTAGGCTGTTACTGACATCACAGCTCTCATCTGACGACACCCTGGTTTTAAGGCGACAACACCCGTGCGTGGATTGTTAAGGTTTCAACTGGGGTGTCGCTCCCACCTCTTCTCCTCTTGACCCTCCGTAGAATGCCCCTCCCCTCTCTTCTTCTCTTCTTTATATCCATTCCCATGCTCCCTCCATGGTCAGTTATAAGCACGAGTATCGTAGGCTTGTAACTACGGTGTCTTAACAGTAAATCTGGGTGTCGTAGCTTTTATGATGACATCCCGGAGCATGGGTGTCATAGGTTTGTAACTAGAGCTATATGAAAAAGGAAATAACGGGGAATATAGGCCGTCGAAATACTCTAACGACATCCCAGTTCATAAGTTATATAGTATGACATTCGTGCTACAAAACACTAAACTCTAAACAGTTATGACTCTAAGAATGTGTTACATGCGCATTAAATGATTTCCTAATGCATTAACTTCCTCTAACGATAAAAAACAGTTGGTGTAATAAAGGAGTTTTACAAAGAAGTAGGAACAAGCACTACAAGAAAGTATGGTATTTGTGGCGAACCTATTATGGCGAAATATTTTCGTCGTTATAGGTTTATTTATAACGGTGAATAAAAATTATATTCGTCATAACAATTATTTATTATGGCGAAAAACTTTTTTGCCGTAATTAAAAGAGTTATTATGATAAATTTTATAATTCATCGTATAAGTCCACATTTTAATTTACGATTTTAATTTTTTTAATTTTTCTTTTTTTTATTACGGTGAAAAAGTTTTTCGCCGTAATAAAAAGACTTATTACGACGAATTATAAAATTTGTCATAATAAGTCCACATTTTAATTTACGATTTAAATTTTTTTAATTTTTTTTCTTTTTATTACGGCGAAAAAATATTTCACCGTAATAAAAAGACTTATTACGATGAATTATAAAATTCGTCGTAATAAGTCCACATTTTAATTTACGATTTTAATTTTTCTTTCTTTTTATTACGGCAAAAACTTTTTTTCGTAATTAAAGAGTTATTACGATGAATTATAAAATTCATCGTAATAAGTCCATATTTTAATTTGCGATTTTAATTTTTTTAATTTTTCCTTCTTTTTATTACGGCGAAAAACTTTTTCGCCGTAATAAAAAGACTTATTACGATGAATTTTATAATTCGTCGTAATAAGTCCACATTTTAATTTATGATTTTAATTTTTTAATTTTTCTTTCTTTTTATTACGGCGAAATACTTTTTTGCCATAATTAAAAGACTTATTACGATGAATTATAAAATTTGTCGTAATAAGTCCACATTTTATTTTACGATTTTAATTTTTTTAATTTTTCTTTCTTTTTATTACGGAAAAAAGTATTTCGCCGTAATAAAAGACTTATTACGACGAGTTTAAAAACTCGTCGTAATATAATGAAAATATCTGTCTTCCTCCGGGACCTTATTACGATGAAAGTTAATTTCGCCGTAATAAGGTCCCCTAAAATACCACCAGAAACCCTCGCGCGATTTTATTTTGCTGTGAAACCCTTCCTCTCCGCCGTCTTCCCCCCGAGCTCCTCTCCGCCGTCAGCTCCCGGACGCCGTCAGCTCCCGAGCTCCTCTCTGCCTGGACGCCGAGCTCCTCTCCGCCGTCTTCCCCCCCGAGCTCTCCACCTGCGGACGCCGAGCTCCTCTCTGTCAGCCCTTATTAGCTCTACGGTGGATCTGTCTGCACTTATCGGTAGACCCCTCTCTTTTCTTCTGTGACGTTTTTCTCTTCTCATTCCTCTCTCGCCGAAGCCACTTTTTTTGGTCATGAGCCGCAAATCCGCTCTGTTTCTGTACCCTGTGGACGACGAGTCGATGCAACTTTTCCTATCTTCCTAGTCCTTAGCACAAGAGGTCCAGCATAGGATCATATTGATGTGCTATATTTCTTTGGATCATTTTCCTAACTACAGTTGATTCATTGTGCATAGGTGGATACATTCCGGACCAAAGCAGATCGGTCTTCCTAACTCACTATTTGAGGTAATACTCCGAACCTCTCTTTTGTTTAATTTGATTATTAGTCATGCCATAGAAAACACAGGACTGGAGTTGGGATTGATGATAGCTTATTTAAATTAGTGAGGATGCCAATTTTCATATTTTATTATGCCAAGTATTGATTTTAAATTAATCAGGTGCAGTAGGTATATTTGTAGATTAAGTTGGCATATTAAATCAGATTTTGCTTCCAGTAGATCAAGCTGTTGTTGTTGCTCCATTCTTTTTTCGAGAACCATATGTTAGATTTTTAATTGTTTGTATTAGCTATATGAATGGGCTCATAGGTGATCGTTTTTGGCGCCATCTCTAGTTTTTCCATTACTAAGCGATTGATTATTGAAAGCGTAATAATAGAGACAGAGATTAGACATAATTTCATCATCAAGCAAAGTGAAAGTCTAAAAACATGGCTTTAGTTCTGGTTTCAGTTCGACATGTGGAATTTTGATTTTTTGTAGATTCAGTGGTTTTGGTAGTTTTAGTGGCTTCCACAGTTCCACTTCAAGATTAGAATTTCAATCACAAAAGCCAAAAGGGAAAATAAAAAGAATGAAAAAAAGGATGAAAAGAGAGTTTAAAACACCATAGAAAAACATCATAGAGTAAGCATACATAAGCATGATGATTACATCCATGAAAAGGAAAACATGGAGTCTTCAATTATATGTATAGTGATGAGTGAAAGTTAGAGACAAGGATGAGAATGAAATCCATAGATTAACCAAAATAAGGAGGACGAAATCTAGGGACATCGATCAAGTTAGCTGTCAGAGTGACAAACTTAGATTTCCATGAAATAAAGGAAAAAACGAAACAAAGATGTGAATGTTATTTTCAGAAATCATTTACTGAGGTTTCTAGCTGAAAGAATTAGTATTACCTTGTTATGCTGTTTCAGTGCAATTGCTGTCCAATCCAATGGTTCGAATCTTCGGTTTACTCTTCTCCACCTATATAAGAAAAAGAAAACTGTAACATAGAAACCTCATGGCATATAGAAGGTGCATACTGAGATTGCCAGTGATGACCAAAGAATTTTATATTTGGATGACAATGGAATGTCTTATTTCAGTTTTAGCACCACCAAGCAAACAAGGCAAGAATGCATTCATACAATACATAAAATATCATATGTATCAAACTTATAATTACATTGACTTGTATCATAAGTACAGTGTTGTATGTCACTGTCATAAGTAGTCTTATATGGTGCCCATACGAGTGCTACAAATATCATGTAGTTTATACAAAGTACATTTTCCAAGGATCTTTGAGTTTTTTGAAGTATTAATCAAGTCATTTCGAACTAAGCATAGAAAACAAACTAAGCATGAATACAGAATCTTTTAACAATTACCGATTTCAAAGTAGGTAAGACAGACAAAATTTAATCTTGCAAAGGACATTGATTCATTGAGGTGCACTGCATGGTCAGTTCCACTCAGGAAATCGCTGCAACAACAGATTTCAGGCATCCAGAGGTAGATCTCAAGTGTCTGTACCGATATTCCTCGTGCTACCAGAAACATTTCTAAGAATTGGTCTTTCTGACAAATTTTTGATCTCTCTAAAGAGTGTTTCACATCTTCACTTTTCAACCTCACAGGTTTTCTTTTCTTGTTCTTATCAATTGGCATCAACTAATGATCAGACAGCATTAACATGCTACAAGGATACAAATAATTCAATTTTAAGTTTGGTCATTTGGGCCAAAACAAAGTCATCACATCTGGTTCTAAATGACACTTCTAATAGAGCACAATTTCACAAAGCTTACAGTTTTGGATGAACACGCTCTGGTGGAATCAGATTGAGCTGGAGGTTGTGCTCAAATAGTAGGTAATTGTTCATCTCATCAGCCACAACCTTGGCCACCTGCAAATTACAGCATGTATCATGCAACGCATGAATACCAAAATAGTATCTTTTATGCGAGAGAGGCTCTTCCCTCAGGAACTGGTAACAACAAATAGTAATTTCCTCATAACTTATTCCTTTGACTTTCAAAATGAAGAGCTTCTGTCATACTACATATCCTTTTTAAGGTTTGTACATGCCTTTATCTATTCATCAAATTCCTTTATCTATTTTCAGTTGCTAATGGAGTTTCAATTTTTTGATTTGTTGAAGGGCTATAAGTGGAAAGCTGAACAAGAATACAATCTCATTGCTTGTGAAGACTCAAAATGTACAAAAACTGACATCCTGTTGCCTGATCACTCATAGTGTCATTGTATTCTTATCATCCAATTCTTTAATTATCAAGTTGTTAGATCTTGTTTTTTACTGTAGGAAGCAGTATAAAGATGCATTTTTATGATAAAAAAATTGGCATGGCTTTAAGACACATTCATGCACACAGAAATACCCACAAGACATGAATGATAAGACAGAAACCTTGTCATGGATGTTGCAAGTGTGTATAATGATACTCTTAACCCTTGAAGGAAATTTTCTTTGGGTAGCTGACTACTTTGGATAGCTTTCTAGTGATAAATTAATATTCTTTAATTTGTCTTAAACATCAATGTTGCCAGCCCTTATAGAGAAAGATCATAGTTTATGCTAGGCTGATGCATATTGATTACCGACCCCTCAATATATGAATGAGAAGTTAAAGCAGTAGGTTTGACAACTAATATTTATCACTATCAGATATAGAAATAAGGGGACTTGAAGAATACAAGGGGTGCAGTCTTTTTTGAGGCTGAACCCAGAGAACTGTAGCTTTTAGGGAGCATACTTTTCTACATAAAGGTGGATTCTTTATGTTATATTGGCAGCACATCCTTTGAATTGTTTGGGTTCTTGATCAAGCCTCTATTTTAACTATTGATCATTAATAACATTTGACATTTTAAATATATAATGCTGGTTTGACAAACAAATATTTTTTATTTATTTTGTAAACAAAGTGCAATATAATAGTTTGATGAATGGGACAACCAGGTTTGAGTAAGTTACTTATATTATGGGATGTGCGGTTGATGTAGGAAGGACAAAGTTTAATGAATGATGCTTCATAAGGAACTTAAAGCTTCAACTTATAAAAAATAATATCATAAGAATTTGATTGAAATAATGTGGTTGTGTTCAACAAACTTGTGAAAGGTTTTGCAAAACTAGTATCACTAGTATCATGAATCATACCAGTATATTGCTGGTTGAGTAAGGTATGGTACACACTTTGTATGAGGACAAGCTTCTGACACTTTTTTCTCATTCCTAATTATGGGACTATTCAAAACTAGATGTTACGACAGACCTTGCTTCTGATAGTACCATTGAAAATATAGGAGATTGAATTTTAATGTATACGATCATATTTTTAGGTAGTACATTCATAGGTGAAGCCATGTTACTGTGGGTGGGGGGTGGCATGTCCTCATTTGAAATTGGAAAATTTCAAATGATCTCCACAACCATAGAACACATGCAACCATTGCTTTCACAAAAGATAGCATTAAAAGAATCCACAGGGAATAGAAACTGTACAAATCACAGGATATATCAATAAAGTCTCAATCTGAGAGCTGCGATCATAGCTCAATCTGAAAGCAAGGATTGTGGAATCAATAGTTCAGTGAGTAGCTTTCAAAATTTGAAATAGGTACAAACACAACAGCTTATAGTACTTCAAGGTATGTTAGCTCTTGAGTTTTTTTGAAGGTATTCTATTCTCCATTGCAAGATTGTTACTGATTGTGATGGAGTTTCTTTTAACTTGTTAAATCATTATTTTACCAGTTTTTGGATTCATATGTTAAAAATGTCCTTTTATTACCAATCTTTTCCTTAATTTTGACATGTTATAGTAGGACAATTCACTGAATAAAAAAAAGAAAATTTTATCACTAACATATCCTTGCAACAAACAGCTGTTGTACGTCACCAACGATGCCGATTGATAAGAGTTGGATACATAAGAAACGAAATTGTCCAGAATATGATGCCGGTATTAAGAAGTTCATAGAAAAGGCAAGGCTTCATGTTAATGAAGAAGGGAAGATACGTTGTCCTTGTGTGCGGTGTTATAATGGCAAATGGCATAAGCCTGATTTAGTTAAATTACACTGTATGTTAAAGGGTTTCTCGAAGACGTATCAGACGTGGTATTTTCATGGAGAACAGTTTGGAAGCAATGTCTCAGATGAAAATGAGAATGAAGATGATGACCCAGAAAGGGAACAAGATGAGATGGTCGAAGCATTGCAGGACATCGCTGGCCCAAGTGGTGCTCACACTGAGGTTGGCAATGATGATGACAATCCGATGATGTCTGACCATGGAAGGACCGATCACAGTAAGAAATTGGATGATCTTTTCAATGAGGTGGAATCCGAGCTTTATCCTGGATGTGAAAAGTTTTCTTCTTTGACATTCTTAGTGAAGTTAATGCACATTAAGGTCCTCAATCGGTGGACAAATAAGTCTTTCAATATGTTGCTTGAACTATTAAAAGAGGCATTTCCGAATGGTACTAGAATACCATCTTCGCACTATGAGGCCAAAAAGAAGATGAATGAGTTGGGTTTAGGCTACGAGAACATACATGTATGCAAGCATGATTGTGCTATCTTTTGGAAGGAGAATGCCTATTTAGAAAAATGTCCGGTATGCAACGAGCCTAGGTACCAAGTGGTTAAAGACAAAGGTAAGAAGATACCTTATAAAGTTATGCGGTATTTTCCACTCACACCTCGTTTGAAACGTCTATATGCCTCAAGATATACAGCTGAAGATATGAGGTGGCACTATGATAAGCGACCGATCACAGATGGGGTGTTACGGCATCCAGCAGATGGAGAAGCATGGAAAGATTTTGATCAAAAGTATCCTAATTTTGCCAGTGAACCAAGAAATGTAAGGTTAGGTCTTGCTTCAGACGGATTCAATCCATTTGGGAACATGAGTAATGCATACAGTATGTGGCCCGTCATTTTAGTACCTTATAACTTGCCTCCATGGAAATATATGAAAGAGACATTCTTTATGATGTCGTTGCTTATCCCCGGTCCTAAATCTCCAGGAAGGGATATGGATATATTTTTAAGGCCAATAGTGGATGAACTTAAACATTTATGGACCGAAGGTGTTGATGTATATGATGCATCTACCAAAGAGAGTTTTCGGATGCACGTAGCTGTTTTATGGACTATAAATGATTTTCCAGCATACTCATTATTATCTGGTTGGAGCACAAAGGGTTATAAGGCATGTCCAGTTTGTAATGAGCAAACCTCATCCAAAAAGCTGAAAGACAAGATTTGCTATATGGGACATCGCCGTTACTTGCCTATTTATCACAAGTGGCGAAATAGTAGACTCCATGATGGAAGTAGAGAGCATGGAGTCAAACCAAAAATGTTGACCGGAGAAGAAATTTTAATGCAATTAGAACACATAGCTGCTGAACAGTCCGGAAAGCATCCAAACAATAAACATCGAAAGCGAAAGCGTGCACCAAATGAGTTGAATTGGTATAAGAAGAGCATTTTCTTCGAGTTGGAGTATTGGTCATCATTAAAATTGAGACATAACTTAGATGTAATGCATATTGAGAAGAATATATGTGACAATGTCGTGGGAACTTTATTAAGCATCGAAGGTAAGACAAAAGACACATATAAAGCAAGAGAGGACCTGGCTTCAATGGGATCCGAAGGGAGTTGTGGTTACAAACTCAAGGTAATAGAGTTTATAAGCCTCCTGCATCTTACACCTTAACATTAGATGAAAGAAGACAATTCTGTAAGTGGCTAAAATCTGTGAAGGTGCCCGATGGATATTCTTCCAATATTTCAAGGTGCGTAAATGAAGGTGATGGAAAGATATCCGGCTTGAAGACACATGATTGTCATGTACTACTTCAAAGATTGTTACCTATTGGCATTCAACCATTCTTGCAGAAACATGAGAGTAGTACTTTAATTGAGCTTTCTAATTTCTTCCAACAACTTTGTTCAAGGACATTGTATGTTAGGGATTTGGAGTTGTTACAAGAGCAGATTGTGGTGATCTTATGTAAGCTTGAACGAATTTTCCCACCAGCATTTTTTGACGTTATGGTGCACTTATCAATTCATTTGCCTTACGAGGCCTTACTTGCCGGACCTGTTCAAAGTAGATGGATGTATCCTTTTGAAAGGGCACTTGGTACGTATAAACAATACGTACGTAATAAGGCTCGTCCGGAAGGTTCAATTGCAGAAGCTTATGTTGTCAACGAGTCTCTAACATTTTGTTCAATGTATCTTCGAGGCATAGAAACAAAATTCAATCGTCCGGAACGAAATTTTGATTCGGATAGCCATTTGGACAAGCAATTAAATATATTTGCAACTCGTTGGCGGCCTCTTGGAAAAGGAAGAATGGTGCATTTAGATGATAAAACTTTAAAACAAGTACATTGGTACCTCATCAATAATTGTCCAGAGGTGCAACCATTTCTCAAGTAAGTATACTTGTAAAATTATTTCTTCATATCATGCAATTTTCTATAGTGCTCATTAGCGTAATGTTCTCTATAGCCAACACATTGATCAGCTAAATCCAACTAGACCGGAACAACTGGACCAATTACAAAAGGAAAGATTTTTGGAGTGGTTTAAAAATGAAGTAAGCCCGTACATTCATTTATATTGTCAATTAATATATCATGTCTTTATTTCAAATGACGTTGATGTTTGGTTTATCCAGATGTTAAATAAGCATTTTGCTGGGGCATCTGAAGCTACTGATGAGCTTTATTCATTGGCTATTGGTCCCGACAGTCGTGTGTTCTCGTATACTGGCTGTGTGGTGAACGGCGTTAAATTTATCACTGTTACTCGGGATGTCGGCCATAAAACACAGAATAGTGGCATTTGTGTTCCCTCTACTCATCTAGGAGAAGAAATTAACTTTTATGGTATATTATTAGAGGTCCTTGAATTTCATTTTGTTAAAGGTTGTAAGGCGATAATGTTCAAGTGCAAATGGTTTGAAACTGAACCAAAGCACAGGAGAATGCAACAACATTATAATATTACAAGTATAAATATTAGTTCAGAATGGTACAAACATGAGCCATTCATTTTAGCATCACAAGCTGAAAAGGTTTTCTACTTGGATGATTTGAAGAACAATTCTAATTGGAAAGTGGTATACAAGGTTAGTCATCGTCATTTGTGGGATATTCCAAAAAAAGATGATGATGTTCAGGAAGAAGTATATCAAGAAGATGATTCAGCAGCCCTTCGATTCACATGTGAGCAACCTAACATGGACTTAATAACATCTCGGCGTACGGACACTGATGCTGAAATAGTTGCAACTCAAGAAAACATTAGAGGTCATAGTGATGTCGGTCAAGATGACTTTATATGCGAAGATGTTGAGGAGGACGACACACTAGCTGATTATGACAGTGAGGGATCTATACATAGTTCTGATATGGAGGATGATGAAGAAAATGAGCATATTAGTGATGACAGTGATTAATTTGGTAGCATTCATTTTTTTTTACTTATTATAACTATATGTTCTTATACTTTCTTATTTGTTAATTCTAGTTTGTATGTTTGTTTGCAGATGTCTTCGAGAGATACTCCTGCTACATCGAGGCGAGATGATTCTCCTTACATTCCAGCTCTGACAGAGGGGTCATCTGTCGGCGCATCATGTAATAACTCTACTTTAAACTTATATTATTTGGCTATATTTCTTTATGTTATTTTGCACTAATTTAGTTCATTATGTTTTGCAGCTACATCATCAAAGAAGAAGGGCCGAGGTCCTGCTCGCGGATACAAGTCCGCACATCTGATTGATACGCGTCGTGGACAGAAGTTGCCTATTCTTCTGCCACCTGAGGTTGGACGACCATTGGGTGAGTTTCGCTCTGAGTTTCTGACCGAGATAGGAGTGGTTGTACGTGACATGGCACCACTTGCGGTCAGAAAGTGGAGTGAGATCACTGATGCACAGAAAGCACCTATGATCGATCGACTTCAGGTCAGTATAATTGTATTAGATTACTTTAGATTACGTTTAATGTACTTAATATACCTTATAACTTTTATAATTTATATATATATATATACTTGCAGGAGAAGTTCGATCTTGATATGAATTTAGATCATATTAAAAAAGGTATTGAGTTTCAAATGAATAAAGTTTATCGAGAATTTAGATATCGGCTTCATATCCACTTCATTAGTCACGGTGGGGACACAAGTGTGAGCTTAGCAAAACAAAATAAGCCATCTCGTGTCTCGCAGAGTGACTGGGACTTTCTATGTGATTACTTTATTCAGATGAGTATAAGGTAAATACATCCATACAAATATTTTAATAGTTTATATTTTTTATAAACTCATGTAACCATTTTCATTAATTCTTTGATGTAGAAAAAATCAGAAACAAATAAATCTAATCGGGAATTGCAGCCATATGCTGCTCTCACTGGATCGAAGTCTATACCGGCTCACTCTTATGATATGGTAAGGAATACTGTGAACCTAGTGCTTTTATATTTATACCGGCTCACTCTTATGATATGGTGTGCTCATAAATTCACTATCTACTTATATACCTTATAATTTTTCTAGTTCTTTCCCTATTAAGGATATACACTAAAAAATAATAATAGTATTCAAATATTTATAAGAATATAAATGTAAAAGAAATAATTATAATAGCAAACATTAAATGTAAAAGAAATCATATTTTAATCCATTGGTATCAGATTTTTTGGCTGCCTTGACAACCTTATAATTTGGAATGGGTTATCTCTTCAAAGTAGTAGGGTAAACGACTTCTAGATACGAAGCACTAGAAAATGCTTCATCTCCTCCAATATTCCCAGAAATCTCCCCAGAACCATAGGAGTAAAGTAGGCATTTCAGTTTTATTAAATAATTATTTGTCTAGCTGCTGATTTTCTAGCTAATAGTGACATCCTCTTCTTAAATGCTTTTGTGGGACCATGACTTTCCATGACACTTGGCACTGCTTCTCCAGTTAGATGCGTAAGGGTGATCTTCCAGACACATTGATCTTGCTATCTTGTTATTTAAAAAAAAAAAAGTCATTTATTTATCTTTTTCAGCATAAGGAAACTGGGTTTACTCCTCTTAAGGGAATCTTTAGATCAACAAATCCTATAATGCTTTTATTTGTTTATAGATTGGTGCTGTCAAGTAACTCCAAAGATAAAAAGAGCATCATACAAAGGCATCAGGATATTATGTGGTGGTGTTGAAGGACTAAGATTTGATTTCTGATTTTTTTTAAAAAAATAACAATATATATGATTATATTATTTGCTGATGTACAAGGATGGCATTGCGTAAACTAACGGTTAGGACTTCGTTTTGTCTTCAATAAAAATTTAGAAAAAGACCTTATGACTGAGGAAGAGTCATTGGTTGAGGTCTTTTGCTCATTTTGCTATACCAGGCAATGACCTTCGAAGGAAAACGAAGGTTGCTCATTTTGCTCAACAGTTAATTTAATCAGCACAGCAACTACAACTGATTTATGCTTGGCATCTGCTCTTCCACGGACCACAAATTATCGTTGATGCATTGATACATTGTATTAGATTACATTGATGAATTGATACATTGTATTAGATTATTATTGATACATTGTATTAGATTATTACATTGATACATTGATACATTGTATTAGATTATTACATTAATACATTGTATTAGATTATTCATTGATACATTGATAATTGTATTAGATTATTGTCTTAAATTATTGTTTTAAATTATTATTGTTTCTTTTCAGAGAGATCCTGTTACGGGAGAGGAGCCATCAAGACTTCATCTGTGGAATACTCTTCATTTTGATAAAAAGAAGAATCAATGGATAAATGAAAAAGCTGAAGAAACCCATGTAAGTTTTATCAATTAAAAATACAATATTATTGAATGTAATGTTTTATACTAAACATATTGAATTTGTTTTCTTTTCATTGCAGGCACAGTTAATAGAGCGACTTTCCTCACAGGACTCTACAGTAGAACCAATCAATGAGGATGTCATTTTGGAGGAGGTTTTAGGCTCTAGATCTGGTTATAAAAGAGGATGGGGTCCATTACCGAAGGGTACATCGAGAATTAGAGGTAGTTCTTCATCTTCTGAAAACTCACAATTAAAGGGTGAATTACATGAGTGCCGAGAGCTCATCGCTCAGCAAGAGAATAAGCTTGCTCAACAAGAAGATAAGCTCGCTCAGCAAGAGGATAAACTCACTCAGCAAGAGCACTCAGAGAAGACTATCCAGGATCTAAAGGCGACGACTGCTGAGCTCACTGCTTTCATGCGACAGTTAGTGCCTGGATATCATCCTAGTGGATCCCAGCAGACTTCACCTCCATAGTACATGTATTTTTTTTTAATTATGTATTTTTTGAAACATTGTATATGATGATTTTATTGAAATGAATGAAAACTTTTATTAATTTTTTTGTGAAACTTTTATATTAGAAAATTATTTCTAGTATCGTTGCTTTATTATATTATTGTAACAGGTGCAATACAAAAAATATTAAATAAAATTTTAATATTTTTAAAATTTAATTAAAATTTTATTACGGCGACTTATTTTCGCCGTAATATCAACCTATTACGGCAAAATAAGTCACCGTAATAAGTTTTAATTAAATTTTAAAATTAAAATTTTATTACGGCGACTTATTTTGCCGTAATATCAACCTATTACGGCGAAAATAAGTCACCGTAATAAATTTTAATTAAATTTTAAAATTTAAATAAAAACTATTACGGCGACTTATTTTTGCCGTAATAGGTTGATATTACGGCAAAATAAG
>UESW01004812.1:215120-260363 GCA_900491605.1 Calamus simplicifolius
CACCAACAGCCTCCAAAAATACACGTCGACTCTCCTCTACTGAGAGTTCGATGGGCATCTCCCTATCAGTGGAGTCGACCTGCGATGCCTGGAAGCGAAGCTCCTCGACTCGTGTCTTTGAATTATAAAATCAATAATAAATGAATCAATAAATTTCTCTAAATAAAATTTTAGAAATTAAATAGATACTACATAAAGCTAATTTCTTACCGCAACCTCCCATGATCGCGTATCGATCCAGGAACTGTTCCTCCTGGTGTGTATCGCCCTGAATAGATGAAACTCACCAGGATCTCCGCCCTCCTGCTCAGACTATAATAACAAAAAATTGATATTAATGCAAATATTTGTAAATAACTAAATTAGTAATTAAATTATTATGTTTTCTTATCATACAGCGTCTGTGCTCCTGAATCGAAATGGAGCCCGAAGTATGGCGGGAGAGACCCGTGCTAGGACCGCCCCTCTCGGATCGGCGGTTCGTGCTGGCTGATGAGGACCTCCTGTGCCAGCCATCGGACTGCCAGGCCTGCTACCATTCATGCCAAATACCCTCTAGCACATGCGCAGGACGCTGACCCAATGACCTCTAATGATGAAGCATGTCGGAGTATCGGCGTCCCGTAAGAGCCTCCCATGCTGCCCTAATGGCATCATGGCTAGCGAGGTCCCACGTAAACTTTTTCTGTATTAAAATAAACAATTAGTTTCAGAATTTATTAAGATTAAGAAATTTTATATCAGTGATAAATTATATTTAATAAGTTTACCTGAAACTCAGAAAATAAAACTCTCTCGTGGCTGTAGATACGTGGCGCCAATCGTAGCCACTGGGATCTGCATGCCTCTGAAATACAGAACTGATGTGGCTGGATACATGATGCTGCTCAATAAATCTGTTAAAAAAATGCATGTTTATAAGTAATTGACTTAAAAACATAAACATATATTTTTAATTAGTATATACTTACCCATAAGCATCCCATCGAAGTACGGTGCGGCCGATGGTGGAAGAACTCTCGGAGGTATGTGCCAATTGGCTGGATGGTAATACCAATGCAGGATCATCCGAAGGCTGTGCGATGTATGGATATCTGAACTCTCTATCTCCAAATCTCGTGTGATCTGATGCAGCGGGGCTATATCCCTGCTCACTCCGTATGTCGTCGGTAGATCTACCTCTGCCCGTCATACTGAAAATACTAAAGATTCATGCAATTAAATTATGATTAATGATTGACTATGTAAAAATTTAACACTTATAAAATAAAGTTGAATTTTAAAAAAACTTCTATGTTTAATCGGTGTCATTAGTTTCGTGAAATGTTTGTTCAACATCTGATGCCGTATCGGACTGCGATTCAGTTTCATTATCATCGGAAGGAAACCGAACATTTGCATCCGCAATTTCTTGGACATCACCATTTGGATCTCTAAGTGATGTTTCAGGAGCCCTTGTGTCATCCTCAATTGCATGCATTTCATCTCATCCTCTTGAAATGCAGGGCACTCGGCTGATTGACTTGATGAACTCTCCTCTAATACAATTGTTGAATGTGGGACGATTTTAGAAACAGCCCACCAATCTCGCTTGTCATTGTTCAAACTTGGATATCCGCAGTAAAACACTTGCTGAGCTTGAGATGCAAGGATGAATGAGTCATATTTCTGCAATCTTCGTCGATGGTTCACTTCAACCAAATTGTAGTCATTATGAACCCTTTTGCCCACATGAACTGTCGGATCAAACCAATCGCAATGAAACAATACGGTTCGTTTCATAGGCCAACCGGGATATTCAACTTCAACCACCTTTACTAACTTTCTGTAATAATCATGCATATTTGCTCCAACACTTTCTCCTTTAACACACACATCCCAGTTCTGCATGCCTCTTGAAACTGCTGATCGTTCAATCTGAAATTTGTACCCATTAACAAAATAGCCAGTAGAGGTTGTTACGGTCTTCAATGGCCATTGCGATAGACATTTAATGAAAATATTATTGGTTGTGGACCATGGACCGTTTACCTATAAATTAATAAGCTATTCACAACCAATTCAAAAATAAAAGCTATTATTGAAATTGATTGAGTGATACTACTCACAAATTCATAAAACCAGTAAGCGAACTTCATTTCTAACTTCTGCCCAATTGCAACTTGACTGATGTCGGGATTCATCTGTTGTTGTCTATCACAATACATCCTTATGGGATGATAAGGATTAAAACTTATGTTAGCAATTAAATATGTGGTATATTGTAATTTAAATTAGAAGTTCCAATTAAGCATTGAAGTATACACTTACTCAATATATGGATCGACTTCTCTACAGTTCATTAGAATGTAATAATGTGCTGCATTATACTTCATATCGCTAAGATTTCTTGACTTCTGGCAAATGAATGGCCAATACCTTTAAAAATTGATATTCTACCGTCATTAGGTTCTCTTCGTCCACACATACGTCATCGTTACGATCAAGATTTCGGCTCCTCGTGTGGACGTGACCCTCAAAGTAATGCGAGGCAAAAGCTGGAACTTCTTCGACCAAGTGTGCATTGCATATAGAACCTTCAACCCTTGCCTTATTATCACATTATTTTTTAACTTCTTAAGGTACCTATATGTAAAGTTGAGACCAAAAATTAATCAATTTTCTCGCAATGAAATAATATTTGAAATGTCAACATGTCTTAATGATGTATATATTTACCTCTCGAAAGGGTACATCCAGCGATACTGCACGGGACCAGCTATGCTCGCTTCGTATGGCAAGTGAACCGGTAAATGCTCCATTGAGTCAAAAAAACTGGAAGGAAATATTTGCTCCAACTTGCATAAAATAATTGAAATTTTCCTCCTCAAGCCTTGCCATGGATGTAGAAGTAATGACTGCGGTAGATAACTCCTTGAAGAACAAGCTGAGCTTCATCAATGCCTTCCAGACATGTTGTGGAAGCAACTCACGAAAAGCTATAGGCAATAACCGTTGCATGAAAACATGGCAGTCATGACTCTTCATGCCGAACAACTTGAGCTTATGCATGTCCACACACCTACCAATATTTGAGGCATAACCATCTGGAAATTTTAACCCTCTAAGCCAGTTACATAAAACTTCTTGTGAATTTCTGTCAAGAGTGTAACAGGCTTTAGGATAGGTCCCGTCGGCACTCCTCCTCAAATCACCTCTTCTACAATACTGATTAAGTTCTTCTCTTGACTTTGCAGTATCTTGGTTTTTCCCGAGATGTTTAGCACTGTGTTAAATATGTTATCAAAGAAATTTTTCTCGATATACATAACATCCAAGTTGTGCCGGATGAGATTTGTGCTCCAATACGGCAAATCCCAAAATATACTCCTCTTCTTCCAGTTATGTTCTTTACATATACGGCCATTTATTCTATCTGCATTGGGTTCCCAAGCATACCTCAACCCCAAATGCTCTATAGTATCAAATATATCAGTGCCGGACCTAACCGGTTCGGCAAATTTTGTGACTACTTTGCTCTTCTGAAAGGCGGTCAAGTTACGCCTATAAGGATGATTTGGAGGCAAGAACTTCCTATGATTATCAAACCATGACTGCTTACCACTCTTCTGCAATGTAAATGCATCTGAATCATACATGCAATGGGGGCATGCCAGACGTCCAGCAGTGCTCCAACCAGACAACATTGCATATGCCGGGAAGTCACTTATTGTCCACATCAAAGCAGCTCTCATGATGAAATTCTGTTTCATAGAAATGTCGTAGGCTAGGACTCCTGTTTCCCACAACATTTTCAATTCAGCCACCAACGGTTGCAGGAAGACATCAATCTTTTCCTTTGGATTTGATTGTCCTGGAACCAAAATTGTCAAAAACATTGCATAATCTTTCGTGCACTTCCATAGAGGAAGGTTATATACAGTTAGTACCACAGGCCAACATGAATATTGTTGGCCCGCTTGACCAAATGGTTGGAAGCCATCGGTACAAAGACCTAATCTCACATTCCTTATATCTTCAGCGAAATCAGGATGATTTTCATTGAAATGCTTCCAAGCTTTTGAATCTGACGGATGCCGCATTTCATCCTCTTTAGATTCATGTTCGGCATGCCATCTCATATCATCAGTTGTAGCCTCAGATATGTATAATCTCTGTAGGTGTGGAGTAAAAGGAAAGTAATGCATCCTCTTGTAAGGCACACTTTCCTCCTACTTGTACTAGCTCCCCCTTCGCCATTTTTGTACCTCGATTGCCCACAAATCTTACATCATCGCAGCTCTGAGTCTTCACCCCAATATATCATGCAATTGTTCAAGCAACAATCGATCTTATTAACTGGGAGCCCAAGCCTATGCAACAACTTCTTCGTTGAGTAAAAACTGTCTGCTACAACATTATCATTTGGCAAAATTTTCTTGATTAACCCAGCTACAGAATTGAACGCCTTTTCTGTTAATCGATGTTCTGCCTTAATATTCAACAACCGAGTAGCCGTAAACAACTGGGAATGGCCCTCACAACCAGGATACAATTCTTGATTTGTAGCATGCAACATATCATAAAATTGTTGTGCATTTGGATTTGGTTCTTCCATAAATGTATTCTGATTGAATTCATTACCCGATGCATTCATCACCATTTCTTAATATGTGTTTAAATTCACAAATGGTTCATCTATGGGAATTGACACTTGTTGGCTTGTAACAACTACTGGAATTTCCTTGGTTCACCATGACAGTACCAAACATCGTAAGCAGGAACAAACCCTTTTTTACACAGATGCACCTTAACAGTTTCAACATCTCTGTAGGCTTTATTCTGACACCTGTGATAGTTGCATGGGCACCTAATCCTAGGCCCATCCATCCATTCAGGTTGGCTACATGCAAATGCGATAAATTCTTCCAATCCATTCAGAAAATCTGGATTAAGCAAGCCATCTTTTATCCTTGCATACATCCACGAGCGAGCCCCACTCATTTTTTACCGACTTATACAATTTCTGGTAAACCATTAAAGGAAACCATATTATAAAACTATATTAGCATTACTTAATATATAACTAAATTATTTTTTTTACACAACTAAGGTTAATAACAACCATTTAAATCATTTATAACTAAACCAATTTTCTTTTACACAACTAAGGTCCCTACCCTGCAAGGCTGGGCCACGGCTACGATCCTTGGCATGCTAGTAAGGAGCAAAGCACAGGTTCATGCCAGGCTAATGCTAGGGCTTGAGTTCGGGTCGGGCCGCAAGGCGGTCCGTTCAATCATGAGACTTCACAAGCATTCAAGTGTCCTAAATTAATTCCACCTTCACTCCATGTCTAAAAGGTAAGGCCCTATCCCATTCAAGAATATTTTTGTGATATGTTATTCTGCTATTAATTATCATCGATCGGTTACGTTGAAATTTCAGCAGCATTTCCCCATATGTTCTCCTAAATGTGTGGCATATATGCCACACTTGGAGAACGTATGAGCAAATACAAACCATAATCTCAAACAATGATGAATAGCAGACTAACATATCGCAAAAAATATTCTCAAACTGTCCACCAGGATAATTTGATAATTTGCAAGACTAAGTCTTACAAATTCTCAAACGGGTCTAAAGTTATAGTGCTGTGATTAATAATAGGAAATCCGAAGACAATCGAACTTATGCTTGTTATTCATAAATCCTTGTCAATTATACATATATAGAAATAGTGTTCTATATATATATAGTCACTGACTTCTTAAGATTATTATGTCGAATATAATGTTTGTGAAGACTAAAATATAAATTATTGAAACTACTAATTTGTTGCTAAAAATTAAATAAAACTACAACAAGACTTTCATTCTAGCATTACATAATTTAATGCATCATTCAATTTGAAGCAGAATGTAAATAATCAAGATATAACAATTGTAAATAACTATAAATGCACAAATATTATTGCATAAACAACTATAAAGAAATGAAAAGCTACGATTGCTATTTTGAAATTAGCTTAACTAAAGAGTTATGGTTAATGAGCTAAATTAGTTGACCTAAATAGCTAAGCTAATTCAGCTCGACCTATCTAAAGAGTTTTGATTGATGATCTAAAGAGCTAAGGTTGATGGTCTAAAATCAGCTTACTTGAAAAGTTAAAACTGATAAGCTAAATTAATTGACCTAAATAGCTACGATTTATGAGCTTAATTAGTTGATTTAAAGAGTCATGATTAATGAGCTAAATTAGTATATCCAAAGAGCTACGACTAATGACATTAATTAATTAATTTATTAGAGTGATCATTCTCCATATATATATATATATATATATATATATATATATAGTAATCTATTGTGTGACCATTTGAATTAGTCCTATCGAAGCAAGTATCACTTAGTATCACTATTGTGTGACATAAATTAATAGGGTGGGGAACCCCCCCCCCCTTTAATTTTTTTTTGGTGGCCTGGCCACCGTGGCCAGGCCACGGCCGTGGCCGTGGCCGGAGAAGAAGAAGGGGGGGTATGGTGGGGAAAACCCTTCCTGTTAATTTTTTTTTGTGGCCTGACCACCGTGGCCAGGCCACGGCCGGCAATGGCAGCGGCCGCTGCCGAAGATCGTGGCCGAAGAAGACGAAGGGGGGGGGGGTGGGGAAACCTCCCCTGTTATACTTTTTTTTTTGGTGGCCTGGCCACCGTGGCTAGGCCACGGCAGCGGCCGTGGCCGGAGAAGATGGCCACGGTCGGCCACGGCAGCGGTTGTGGTCGGAGAAGACGAAGGGGGGGTGGGGAAAACCCTTCCTAGCTGTTAATTTTTTTTTTGGTGGCCTAGCCACGTGGCCAGGCCACGACAGCAGCCGTGGCTGGAGAAGACGGCCACAGCAACGGCCGTGGCCAGAGAAGACCAAGGGGGGTGGTGGGGAAAACCCCCCTAGCTGTTTTTTTTTTGTTGGCTTGGCCACCGTGGCCATGGCCGAAACCTAGTTTTTTAAAAAAAAATGAGGAGGAGGGGGGGCTTACCTTGGTCGAGAGGGGACGCTGCGGGAGTGGGGGGAGCTGCCGCCGGGGGAGAGGACGGGGGGAGCCGGAGGAGCGGATGGTGACGGTTAGGGTAAGAAGAGGAAGAAGAAGAGAAGCCGGGGGGGCAGCTCGATAGAGCTTATACAGTAGTGATTAGCGACGCAAATTTGCATCGCTAATCACTCGCTATTTTTTAAAAATTTATTATGGATTAGCGATGCAACAATGCGTCGCTAATCCATCGCTAATTTGGCCTTTTTATTATTTTATGCAAAACTTAGCGATGCAACTAATTGCGTCGCTAATGAGTCGCTAATTTGGCACCACTGTCCGGTAGAAAAATTATTTTTATTTTCTAAGAAATTGCATCGCTAATGCATCGCAATATTTTTTTAATAATTATAACTGATAAAAATTATATTTTTCTAAAAATAATTGCGATGCATATATTGCCTCGCAATATTTTTTTTAAAATTTTTTTATTACATTTATTTTTCTAAAAAATATTGCGACGTAATATATGTGTCGGAATATTAAGAATTATTTTCTCTGGGAAAACTATTTTTATTTTCTAGGAAATTGCATCGCTAATGCATTGTAATATTTTTTTTAATAATTATAACTGATAAAAATTATATTTTCTAAAAATAATTGTGACGCATATATTTTGTCGCAAGTTTTTTTTAAAAAATTTTTATTACACTTATTTTTTAAAAAAACATTGCGATGCAATATATGCGACGCAATATTAAAAATTATTTTCTCTGGTAAAATTATTTTTATTTTCTAGGAAATTGCATCGCTAATGCATCGCAATAGTTTTTTATTAATTATAATTGATAAAAATTATATTTTCTAAAAATAATTACGACACATATATTGCGTCGCAATATTTTTTTTAATTTTTATATTACATTTATTTTTCTAAAAAATGTTGCGACGCAATATATGCGTTGCAATATTAAAAATTATTTTCTCTAGTAAAATTATTTTTATTTTCTAGGAAAATTCATCGCTAATGCATCGCAATATTTTTTAAATAATTCTATTTGATAAAAATTATATTTTCTAAAAATAATTGCGACGCATATATGCATCGCATTGTTTTATTTTTAAATTTTTTATTACTTTTATTTTTCAATTTAATATTGCAACGCAATATTTGCATCACAATATTAAAACTTATTTTCTCTGGGAAAATTATTTTTATTTTCTGAGAAAATGCATCGCTAATGCGTCGCAATATTTTTTAAATAATTATAACTGATAAAAATTATATTTTCTGAAAATAATTGCGATGCAAATATTGCGTCACAAATATTTTATTTTAAAATTTTTTTACAACATATTTTTTCTAAAAATCATTGCGATGCAATATATGCATCGCAATTTTAGTATTTTTAAAAATAGTGCGGGTTCATCCACGCGTTCGGCGCGCAGTCATGCATATCTTGCTTCGTCGCCACGACGAACTCGGCCACCTCGGTGAACTTGGTCGCAAGATAGTATCTGATGACCCGACGAGCGTCGCAACACCTGCACTAAACTTCGCCGTTGATCTCTGTGATGTTTAGGGAGTGAAGGTCGACGAGGGAGTGGACGGTGGCATGGCGGTCGGTTGCCCACAAGAAAGGAGGAACGACGGTATTGGATTTGTCGGCGCGGCGGGGACCTTGGGAGGAGAGGTTGCTATGGGCGCGAAGCTTGTGGACTGGCGGCACTAACGGCTGTGGGGGCGGCGGCGGTGGAGGGGCCGGAGGTGAAGCGGGGGAGAATAAGAGGTGGCTGCTAGGCAGGGGGAGGAGATGAGAGGTGTTGCGGTTGTGGCGGCAGTGGCGGCGGCGGTGGGGGGGGGACGGAAGGGAAGTGAACCTGGTGTTTGGAAGTGTAAGGCTGCGGCAATTGGGAGGAGAGAGGCAGAGGGAGAGGATCGTCGTCTTGGTTCTCGTTGTGCTTCCTCTTTCGGTTTGTTTCGTCCATGATGGCTCTTCAAGAGAATGAACAGCAAACAAGACACAACCGGAAATAACGAAGAGTAATTAGCGTTAAGGTTAGGGTTCAAGAGGCTTGGAGGAGGAGGAGGATGATGATTAGCGTTCTTGAAAGAGGGAGTAACAAGAGAAAAAATGGAAAGATTTGTGTTCTTGAAAGAGAAGGAAATAAGAGGAAAGAACTCGAACCATCGCGATGGATCCGATCGGTGACGATCCGATGGTTGCGATCGATCGAAGCCATAATCGATCCCGGTCGGTGACGACCGATCTCGGACCGTTGCGATCGATCCGATTGGCGATGATCTGACGATTGTGATCGTTCGAAGCCATGATCGATCTCGGTCGGTGACGATTGATCTCGGACCATCGCGATCGATCCGATCAGCGATGATCCGATGATTGCGATCGATCGAAGCCATGATCGATCCCGGTCGGGGATGACCGATCTCGAACCGTCGCAATCGATCTGAATGGTGACGATCCGACGGTTGCGATCGATCGAAGCCATGATCGATCCCGGTCGGCGATGATCAATCTCGGACCATCGCGATCGATCCGATCGGCGACGATCCGACGGTTGCGATTGATCGAAGCCATGATTGATCCCGGTCAGCGACGATGGATCTCGGACCATCGCGATCTATCCGATCGGTGATGATCCGATGGTTGCGATCGATCGAAGCCATGATCGATCCTGATCGACAATGACTGATCTCGGACCGTTGTGATCGATCCAATCGATGAAAATCTGACAGTTGTGATCGATCGAAGCCATGATCGATCTCGGTCGGCGACGACTGATCTCAAACCATTGCGATCGATCCGATCGGCGATGATCCGATGGTTGCGATCGATCGAAGCCATGATCGATTTTGGTCGGGGACGACCAATCTCGGACCATCACGATCGATCCGATTAGCGATGATCCAACGGTTGTGATCGATCGAAGCCATGATCGATCTCGGTCGGGTATGACCGATCTTGGACCGTCGTAATCGATCTGATCAACGACGATCCGACGGTTGTGATCGATCGAAGCCATGATTGATCCCGATCGGGGATGACCAATCTTGGACCATGGCGATCGATCCGATCGGCGATGATCCGACGCTGTGATCGATCGAAGCCATGATCAATCCTGGTCGCGACGACCAATCTCGGATCGTCG
Source organism: Calamus simplicifolius (assembly GCA_900491605.1). Taxonomy (NCBI): domain Eukaryota; kingdom Viridiplantae; phylum Streptophyta; class Magnoliopsida; order Arecales; family Arecaceae; genus Calamus; species Calamus simplicifolius. The sequence continues at coordinate 225,297 of UESW01004812.1, forward strand.
CGATCGATCTGATCGGCGACGATTCAATGGTTGCGATCGATCGAAGCCATAATCGATCCCGGTCGAGGACGACGGATCTCGGACCGTCGCGATTGATCCGATCAGCGATGATCCGACGGTTGTGATCGATTGAAGCCATGATCGATCTCAGTTGGGGACGACCGATCTCGGATCGTCGCAATCGATCTGATCGATGATGATCTGATGGTTGTGATCGATCGAAGCCATGATCGATCCCGGTCGGGGACGACCGATCTCGAACCATGGCGATCGATTTGATTGGCGACGATCCGATGGTTGTGATCGATCGAAGCCATGATCGATCTTGGTCGTGACGACCGATCTTGGATTGTCACGATCGATCTGATCGGCGACGTTCCGACGGTTGCGATCGATCGAAGCCATGATCGATCCCGGTCGCGACGACTGATCTCGGACCGTCACGATCGATCCGATCGGCGACGATCCGATGGTTGCAATCGATCGAAGCCATGATCGATCCCGATCAGCGATGATGGATCTTGGACCGTTGCGATCGATCCGATCGGTGACGATCCAACGGTTGCGATCGATCGAAGCCATGATCGATCCCGATTGGCGACGACCGATCTCAGACTGTTGCGATCGATCCGATCGGCAAAAATCCGATGGTTGCGATCGATTAAAGTCATGATCGATCTCGGTCGGCGATGATCGATCTCGGACCGTTGCGATCGATCTGATCGGCGATGATCAAATGGTTACGATCGATCGAAGCCATGATCGATTCCGGTCGGCGATGATCCGACGATTGCGATTGATCAAAGCCATGATCGATCCCAGTCGGCGATGACCGATCTCGGACCGTCGCGATCGATCCGATCGGCAACGATTCGATGGTTGCGATCGATCGAAGCTATGATCGATCCCAGTCGGGGACGACCGATCTTGGCTGTTGGGCAGGGGGAGGAGAGGAGAGGTGTTGCGGTTGTGGCGGCAGTGGCGGTTGCGGTGGGGGAGGGGATGGAAGGGAAGGGAACCTGGTGTTTGGAAGTGTAAGGCTGCGACAATTGGGAGGAGAGAGGCAGAGGGCGAGAGGATCGTCGTCTTGGTTCTCGTTGTGCTTCCTCTTTCGGTTTGTTTCATCCATGATGGCTCTTCAAGAGAATGAACAGCAAACAAGACACAACCGGAAATAACGAAGAGTATTTAGCATTAAGGTTAGGGTTCAAGAGGCTTGGAGGAGGAGGAGGGAGTAACAAGAGAGAAAACGGAAAGATTTGTGTTCTTGAAAGAGAAGGAAATAAGAGGAAAGATCTCGGACCATCGCGATGGATCCGATCGGCGATGATCCGACGGTTGCGATCGATCGAAGCCATGATCGATCCTGATCGGCGATGACCGATCTTAGATCGTTGCGATCGATCCGATTGGCGACAATCTGATGGTTGCGATCAATCGAAGCCATGATCGATCCTGATCGGCGATGATCGATCTCGGACCGTCGTGATCGATCTGATCGGTGACGATCCGATGGTTGCGATCGATCGAAGCCATGATCGATCCCGGTCGGCGACGACCGATCTCGGACCGTCGCGATCGATTTGATTGGCGTCGACCCGACGGTTGTGATCGATCGAAGCCATGATCGATCCTGTTCGGCGACGACCGATCTCGGACCATTGTGATCGATCCAATCGGCGATGATCCGACGGTTGCAATCGATCGAAGCCAGTAGACCAAGACAGTTTCACGGGCACAGTACCACGGCCCTTCCGCTTCGCTTCTAGATGGTGCTTGGCTGCTCATAATCCCGTTTGGGAAACTTTAAAAGGGTGGGTGGGAGCGTGAGTCACGAAGAGAGCGAGGGGAGAGATGCCAAGAGCTCACCATGGAGGAGGGATTTTTTTCCTCGTTCCCCAAAAGCCTAATACTAGGGTTTCTCGGGAAACCAATCCCTCTACCTCCATCTCATCCACGTAAGGGGGCGACGGTGAGCTTTTCCTAGGGTTTCCAAAGAGAGATCTTTCCTGTTGTCGGCGTATTTCGTCTTGTTCATGTTGCCACTCCTGAGTGATCGATCAGAGCTAAGGATACTAGGGTTTTGGAGTTTGTCTTAGACACGGTTTCTAAAGGTTTGTTATTTACCTTTCTAGGGCTTTTTTTACCCCCCGTTTTGGATCGTTTCTTTGTTCTTTTTGGCCCCTGTTTATCTGTTTGGATCGAAGTCTTTCTTTAGATGCTAGTCATTTAACTTTCGTTCTTCTTCTATCTTATCTTGCTCCAGTTCTCATATGATTAGAGTTTAACACACACATACATATATATATATATATATATAAAAAGAATATTCAGATTTTCTTAAACAATATTTTTAAAATATTACGATGCATAGATGTGCGTCGCAATATTTTTATTTCATAATTTTTTTAATATTTTTATAAATTTTATTTTTTTAAAAAAATATTGCGATGCAATACTTGCGTCGCTAAATAAAAAATTATTTTTATTAATTTACTGTTTTATTGCGCCGCTATTGCGTCACTATTTAACATAATTAATTTTTTAAAAAACATTGCGATGTACAAGGTTGCATCATGATTTTTTTATTTCATAATTATATTTTATAAAATTAATTTTATTTAAAATAATTGTGACACAACTAGTGCGTCGCTAAATTAAAAATAATTTCTCTAATTTTTTTATTTATTGCGTCGCTAATGCGTTGCTATTTAACATAATTAATTTTTTTAAAAATATTGCGATGCATAGGGTTGCATCGTAATTTTTTTATTTCATAATTATATTTATAAAAATTAATTTTATTTAAAATAATTGTGATGCAGTTAATGCATCGCTAAATTAAAAATAAATTTTTTAACTTTCTGATTTATTGTGTCGCTATCAACGCACTGAGTTGCGTCGTAATATTTTTTCTCATATTTATATTTTAAAAATTAATTTTATTAAATTATTTGCGATGCAATTGGTGCATCGCTAAATTAAAAATAATTTTTCTAATTTTCTAGTTTATTGCATCGCTAATGCGTCGCTATTAACATAATTAATTTTTTTAAAAACATTGCGACGCACTGAGTTGCGTCGCAATATTTTTTTTCCATATTTATATTTTATAAAAAATTAATTTAAAATATTACGATGCATTATTTGCATCGCAATATTTTTTTTTGGTTTATTGAGTCGTTAATGCGTCGCTAATTGCGTCGCAATGTTTTGTTGTTACGGAGGCGTCGCAAAGTAGTCACAATTTAGCGACACATCATTGCATCGCTAAATTTGCATCGCTATTTCAGTATTTTCTTATAGTGTATGATATGGAACTCCATCAAATGGATGTCAAGATGGTGTTTCTCAATGGAGACATTGATGAGACAATTTATATGGTGCAACCAGAAAACTTTGTGTCAGAAGACTCAAAGAAAATGGTTTGCAAATTGACAAATTCATTTATAGGTTAAAGCAAGCTTCTCGTCAATGGTACCATAAATTTTATCAAGTAATTCTCTCATTTAATTTTGAAGTGAATGCAGTTGATTATTGTGTGTATCATAAGTTCAGTGGGAGTAAATACATTTTTCTGATTTTATTTGTGGATGTCATTTTGCTTGCCACAAATGATATAGGCATATTGCACGAAACCAAGAGATTTCTATCAAGTAATTTTCAAATGAAAGATCTTGGTGATGCCTCCTTTGTATTGAGAATCCAGATATATCGAGATCGTTCTCATGGTATCCTTAGATTATCATAAAGGAGCTATATCGATAAAGTACTTAAGATATTTGGCATGCAAAATTACAAATCGGGTGATACCCCTATCGCTAAAGAAGATAAATTCAGTATTAATTAATCAGTGCCCATAAGAGATGTAGAAGATTTCTTAAGCTTCGGTTGTAGGGAGTCTAATGTATGCTCAAGTTTGTACACGTTCGGATATTGCGTACATTATTGGAGTGTTAGGCAGATATTTAAGCAACCCAGGTATGGATCACTGGAAAACAACCAAAAGGGTTATGAAAGATCTGAAAAGAATAAAAGATTACATGCTCACATATAGGAGATCGATCATTTTGAGATCATTTGGTATTCTAACTTCGACTTTGCGGCATGCCAAGATAGTAAAAGATCCACTTTGGGCTATATATATCTATTAGGTGTTGGGGCTATTTCTTGGAGAAGTGCAAAACATACACTCATAGCTTCTTCTACTATGGTAACAAAATTTATAGCATGTTATGAAGCATCCAATCATGGGATATGGCTAAAAATTATCACTGGGCTACGTATATTGGAAGGAATTGAAAGACCGCTAAAGTTATTTTGTGACAACAAGTCAGCCATATTGTATTCCAACAACAATAGGAGCTCGATCAAGTCAAAGCATATTGACATCAAATTTCTGGTTGTAAAGGAAAGAGTACAGAGTGGTCAGATTTTTATAGAGCATATAGGGACAAACTCCATGGTTGCAGATTCCCTTACAAAGGATGTGCTGTCCAAGGTCTTTCATGAGCATACTGCTCACATTGGCATTATAGAGCATGACGATGCTTAGATTCAGTGAGAGTTTGTATTGCTTCTATTTTATGCTTTATGTTTAGTTTGTACACACTTATATGTTTGGATATTTTCTGATCAGAAATAAAGTATTTCATTCAGTTTACTACACTCTGTACAATTATGTTAAAGTTTTGATCTCACTCAAGTTTAAGAATGACTAGTTGGAAATAGGCATGTTAAGATCACATTACATGTAATTTTTATGTTATACATCTACATCATGAACCATATCATTCAGTTGTATTAAAATACGTGACCATTGATGGATTGAGTTATGATAGATATAATAAAGGCTGCTTTGATCCTATGTTGGTATGGTTGATGGACCGGATTGGTTATGATACATTTCAGTAATGACAGTAAAATTGAGCTTATTTGGTTATTTTTGCAATATAATTATAAGGTTACAATATAGCCCAATGGAAGATTGTTGGATTTTTAATCCAACATTGGGCTTATATGTAAAATAATTGTGTGTTGCGTACTGTCAAATAAGGTTAAGCCCAATTAAAAGTGATCAGCTAAGGTTTCAATGATTCGGGCTTTAATGTATCTGATTAGGTGTGGCCCTTTAATGTGTAGAGACCTAGGGGGTTATTTCTATTTTTATGATGGGCTTAAATAAAAATACTAAAAGATAATGATGAAATTATATATATTTAGCAGTTATGGTCCCTGGATCACACCTTCTTCTCTGAATCCCATCATCAGAAAGAATAGCCTAGAGAAAATTTTAAAGGGCTCTTGTAAGTACGTGTTGATCTGAAAGGCCAACCGCAGGATTCTGGAGAGCAATCAATCAATATGGATTCAGGTACGCTTCCGTTTATCGATTATGGATTCTTGATGATTAAACATGAATGATTCTTGGGCTTCATGGTGATGGTCTTCACCAAAGGTTCAGAACTAATTTTTAACATTGTGTTCAAAAAGAGAGAAAAAAAAATACAAAGCCATGGGGAACTCAAATGTCAATTAATATTAGTTTATTTTTTATATGGTTATCATTATGTTTCTCTCTCTCTCTCTCTCTTTGATGCAATTAGACTCAATTTTCAATCTTACAATCACAAGCTCCAAGTACTGACCAACTTCATTAATTTACCGCTAGCATTATATTAATATTCTGAACAATTCACATTTATAATTTGAAAAAAGAACATTGCCAACCCTAACTAATCCATTTGACAGCCACACGATGCAAAGATCAGAATCACAAAACCTTTGGTCTTCCTCTGTCTGAGTGGTTCTTCTCAGTTATCCACAAGGATGGCATGAATGGAATGCTGATCCTAGAACCATCAACAACCACCTCTAACCAAGCAAATGTAGAATAAACCAAGTTGGCATAAGAAATGTAAAGCCCCTTTCTTTCCTAGGATCGGACAGATGGCATACCTCATCGATGATGTCAAGCATTTTGTACTTTTGTACCCTCTACTTCTCTGGCAAATCTTGGTCCTGGTCATGCAAAAAAGGATAACCATTATGTCGGCATCTACTCATTATTTTTATAGTTCATGCATCAATCATACTTCCATTCATTATGTTTGTTCAGAGATATTTAATTAAAAAAATATCAATCGTGCTTCAAGATGCAAACAAGGAGAGTTTATGAGTGTCTTAGCTTCAGCTCGCTCAATTGGTTTGTTACAGAAATTATTTTATTGGGATATCCGGTCCTAGTTGCCTTTTAATTTGCTTTATTGAGGACATACTCGTTAGCAAAGCTAATGACAAGAACATCGATAAGTATCTCGTTACCCTGCCAAAGTAATCGGGGGAGATGTAGCCTTAAGTAATATTTGAAATAGAAGATAAAAAGAAATATTCAGAGAATATTTCTTCTTATTTTCAAAAGTCATAACTATAAGGCACTATTTGATAGCTTTTGGGCTATCCCTGATAAATATACAGGATAGCATTTATTCAGAAAATAGTTGAGGGGAAAAACACCTTTTTAAAATTACCACTCTGCCATCAAGGGATAACTTTAGTTATTCCTGGATTCCCTAGGGAATAAGTTCAGGGGATAACCCATGGTTAAATATGGGTTATCCCCTTTTGTTAAACTTTTTCAGTACTATCCCCTATAGCTATAGTATTTAGGGATAATAGAGGATATTTAGGGGATATCCCCCTTATCTACCATATCAAACAGTGCCTAAAGAGATAGCTGAGAATAAAGTTAACCAAAGGGATAATCCATGGTTAATCATGGATAACCATGGGATATCCCCTCAATTTATTTCCTAAAAAATATAGGAATAGCTGGTTATCCCTTCAAATAAGAGTAAAAAAAGTTATCATATGGATTTATTTTTTTGTATTTGATATGATCAATGGGATAGCCAAGGGATATTCCTAGGGATAGTCAGGGAACAAACTCTATCCCGTATAGTTATCCATGAATAATATTTTTTTTATCAAATACTATCTTAATAATGGATCGAAGACTGTTGGGTCCTGAGAAAAAGTAACTGGCCACGGTCTTACGAACTATGGCCTCTGCATCTGGGCACGAGTACTTCTTGTAGAAACCAAGCTTCAAGGCTTGGGCATTGGTTTTGTCAAGGAGAAGACCACAAGGGTTAAGTGGAACAAAAACCTAAAGATATGCACTAATGATCTGAAAGCTAGTTCGTGGAGTCGAAATATTTTTCTCACAAGGCGCGTGGCTACCACGTTTAATATGGCCGACACGTGCGGTCGGTGGCTGGAATGCCCAACCATGCAATGATATGGAAAATTGGCTGGCGCCTCCGGTCGCCTCTTTTTTAATATAAATAGAGTGTCGACTTGCTGGATCTGCATTCATCATTCGGGATCCGATGGGTAATCTATTGGTTGCGGGTGGCTATGGCACTTTGGACTCTACTGTTTCTTTTACGGAGCTTAGTGATGCTTGGGCTGGGCTCTCATTTGCTGTTAGGATCCTCCATGCTCCTAAGATCATGCTTGAGGGGGATTCTATGACTGTTATTTCTTGGTTATTAGAGGAGAACTATATAGATGAATCCTCAAATCCGATCCTGAGGGACTGCTGGTATATGCTGCGGGAGCTTGATTCTGCCCAGATCCGCCACATTTATCGTGAGGCCAACTCGGAGGCGGACTGGATGACGTTCTTTGCTGCTCAACATGCGGATCTATGGAATGGAAGCCAGACGACCCATGTCCTATTATTTTACAGCAGATTTTAACTTCTGATGTATCTGAGCTGACTCATTCTAGAATTATATGATCATCCGTTTGTAACAAAAAAAAAAAAATATAAATAGAGTATCTTAGCGCGTGGCCACCACATGGAGTCGGACCATTCATGCAATGGCATGCGGTGACCGCGGCCTGTATCATGTTGGTATTGTAGAACTTAATATTGTTTAATGTATGGTTGAGTATAAGTGGTCCGATGTTTATTATAATTTTACAAGCGGGGTTCGAGTTCAAAGAACCGGAGAATGCACCATATTTTGCATCTTCATTTGAGGTACCTGGATGAGCTGTACTCCTGAAAGGTCCATCCACGGTATTCAAAAAAAAAAAGGTGCGGAGGTCGAATGCTTTGGATAGTTAAGGTGAATATAATGCTATAAAGAAAGGCATATAAAGAGGTCATCAAGTGTGGCCCCATATCGCCTCCCCCTTGAACCAGACCTTATAATTAATATACAAGGCCTACTACCACATTCTAAAATTGAAAGGGATCCAAGTGGAAACCAAGCTACGTACTTAGGGCCTAGAAGTTCACGTCTCATACGTAAACCTAGTCAATATGCAAGCTTGTAGTCTTCTTAGCAGCGAAGTAAAATTAATTGTGTAATACAGGTCTAAAGATTGCCACCGATTAGTTAAAATTTTTTGCTATCAATAGACAAAATAAGTACTGATCACGTTATGCTAAAGTTGACAAGGTTGATGCAGTCAATTAATCCAGAAAAGTAATTTTTTATGATTAAACTTACTAAGCTCGCTAACAAACTGGTGTCCATAAAGGAGAATCTACAGCTTGAAGTAATTGTTCTGCCGATAGGTCTGAATCTAATGTTTAGGATACTAAAGTTTATATAAATTAGCATTAGTCTACTTTGGAAAAGCCTCCATGATGCATTTATCTAATGTCTATTTAAATATTGCGGAATGATTTGTGAGTTTATCAATTTTGACTCCATTCATGAATATGGCTACAAATGGGTTAAATCTGAAATTTACTTAATTTGGTCCTAATTCAGTTGAAATTATGATCCAATATCTAGATCTAACTTAATATACTTAGAAATTGTTTTAACTTGGATTTAATTGACTACTTTATCTTCAAAATTTGATCAAGAAAAAAGATTGGATTAAATTAATCCATATCTAAATGTTATTCCATATTTTTTAGGATTGAGCCATGCTTGGCTTCAGAGCCAAGGTGAATTTCAAGACAAAAAATCTGTAAACATCGATGAACATTTATTGGGTTTATTAAATTTCTCATATAGATATTAAAATAATATATATGTGCATTATTATCTAGCTATTTTGACAAATCTAATAGAATACTTTGCAATTGCAGCTATCTTAGTTTTAACACCGTTCATTGAGGTATCTTGACAAACTATATGTTTGCATATTTAAATTTTTTGTTTACTTTGATATTTCTGCTTTTGGGTTAGGTTTGGTATTGTTTAAACTTGGAGCTACCTAATTCATATTAGTTCATACATAGCTGCAATTTAGATTGGACTGGTGTATGATCAAAATCAAAATATTTAAGCCTAATTGCAAATGCAGGTGATATTTAGGTTTAAATAGAGTGCCCTATGATTGCAAGTGGATTGGACTAGCATTGGTCAAATTTTGACAAAAGTTGAACCATTTGCACCCAACTTGCTAGCATCTAGCTACCTCTAATTCTTAGGCATGTTAGTCATTTACACCAAACATGTATAACCCTTTTCCTCTCAAAAGAAAAAAATTAATTCAAATAATTTAAGCAAGCCTTGCAAATATTACCTTTTGTTATCATGATATGATACCTTCACAAATCTTTCTTTATATATATATAGAGAGAGAGAGAGAGGAGGAAGAGAGGGAGAGTTGAACTTAACTATATTCATGTGTAGCCAAGTGCTAGATTCAGTTACTCTTTTCATTCTTGGATTCGTATGGATCTTAAAATTGCCCCACCTTTATTACTTCTAGAATCCATGACCAGTATGGATCTAAGGATGAAAAGAGCGATCAGATCTAGACGTATAGCCAAGTCTATATCTCTCTCTCTCTTTATATATATATATATAGACCATAGAAAGTTCATCAAATCATTTGTTATTTCCTTAGATGCCCAAAAAATTGCCCAAAAGAAAAGGTGGTAGTAATTTGAACTTTCTAGCCTAATCCATTTAAAATGGTTCTAGCTACAATCAATACAACTACATTGAAAATTAACCTTAAAAAATAGCTCAATGGTGGCCATATCTGTGATATATTCATCATTCATCTTAGTTAGGTATATAATTAAATGATCACAAATGAGTTAACTAGAGCTATGCCATGTGTAACCCGATGTAGAATCAATCTTGGTTGTGGGTGATAATCATAATTAATAGATTTATGATACATGGTGATGGAGCCAGTTGACCCCATGGAAAATAAAGATAATACTTTTTGGATGGCCCACCTCGGCCTCAACGTCGGCCTCGGTATCGGCCTCAGCCCATCTCATCCTCGATCTCGGCGTTGGCCGCGGCCCCGCTCGGCCACCTCGGCCTCGGCGTCGGCCTGGCCAACCTCGTCCTTGGCCCCGCTCGGCCAACTTGGCCTCGGCAATCGGCCTCGCCCCCTACGTCTCCAAGCTAGGCGGCCCCGGCACTTCTTAGCTGGCCCCGACACCTTTCAGCCGGCCCCGGCACTTTCTTAGCCGGCCCCCTACGTCTTCAAGTTGGCCGGCCCCAGCACCTTCCCAAGTAGCCTGGCGTCTTCCTAGCGGCCTCCTACGTCTCCAAGCTAGGCGGCCCCGGCACTTACCAGCCGGCTCCGGCACCTTCCAGTCGGCCCCGGTACTTTCCTAGCTGGCCCCCTACATCTCCAAGCTGGCCTACCCTGGCACCTTCCCAAGCAGCCCGGCGTCTTCCTAGCCGGCCCCCTACGTCTCCAAGCTAGGCGGCCCCGGCACTTCCCAGCCGGCCCCGGCACCTCCTAGCCGGCCCCCTACGTCTCCAAGCTAGGTGGCCCTGGTACTTCCCAGCCGGTCCTTCTCGGCCCCGGCGTCTCCAAGCCTGCCGAGTCGGCCCCGACCCTTCCTGGTCTTCCCTTCTCAGCCCAGGCATCTCCAAGCCCGCCGAGTCATCCCCGACCCTTCCTGGTCGGCCCTTCTCGGCCCCGGCGTCTCCAAGCCCGCCGAGTCGGCCCCGACCATTCCTGGCCAGCCCCTCTCAGCCCCGGTGTCTCCAAGCCCGCCGAGTCGGCCCCGACCCTTCCTGGTCGGCCCTTCTCAGCCCCGGCGTCTCCAAGCCTGCCGAGTCGGCCCCGGTCTTTCTAGTCGGCCCTTCTCGGCCCCGGCATCTCTAGGTCTGCCGAGTTGGCCCCGACCCTTCCTGGTCGGCCCTTCTCGGCCCCGGCATCTCCAAACCCACTGAGTCGGCCTCAACCCTTCCTAGTTGGCCCTTCTCGGGCATAGCATCTCCGAGTTCTCCAAGCCCGCCGAGTCGGCCCCGGCCATTCCTGGCCGGCCCCTCTTGGCCCAGGCATCTCCGAGTTCTCCAAGCCCGTCGAGTCGGCCCCGGCCATTCCTGGCCAGCCCCTTTCGGCCCCAGCGTCTCCAAGCTCGCTGAGTCGGCCCCGACCCTTCTTGGTCGGCCCTTCTTGGCCCTGACATCTCCAAGCCTGCCGAGTCGGCCTCGGCCTTTCTTGGTCGGCCCTTCTCGGCCCCGGCGTCTCCAGGTCTGCCGAATCGGCCATGACCTTTCCTGGTCAGATCCTCTAGGCCCCGGCGTCTCTAGGCCCGCCGAGTCAGCCCCAGCCATTCTTGGCCGACCCCTCTCAACCCCGGCATCTCCGAGTTCTCCAAGCCCACCGAGTCGGCCCCGGCCATTCCTGGCCGGCCCCTCTCGACCCCGGCATCTTTGAGTTCTCCAAGCCTGCCGAGTCGGCCCCGGCCATTTTTGGCCAGCCCCTCTCGGCCCCGGCATCTCCAAGCCCGCCGAGTCGGCTCCGGCTATTCCTGGCCGGCCCCTCTTGGCCCCGGCATCTCCGAGTTCTCCAAGCCCGCCGAGTCGGCCCTGGTGTCTCCAAGCCCGCTAAGTCGGCCCCGGCCATTCCTGGTCGGCCCCTTTCGGTCCCGGCATCTCCGAGTTCTCCAAGCCCGCCGAGTCGGCCCCGGCCATTCCTGGCCTATCCCACCTTGGCACTTCCTGGCCGGAGAGGTCGGCCATGGCCGCCCCTGGCTAGCCGGGTTCAGCCTCGACTCCCTCGGAGGGTTGAGGTGTCCCAGTTTTCCCCAGCATGGCCCCAGCAATTCAAGAAACTGCCTCTCTGACTCGCGCCGCCTGACAACACCAAGTCCACCTACCACTGGCCACGTTGTTGATGGGACTAGACCCAACAACCCAACAACCCTACGGATTGATGGGACTTAACCCACCAACCACCATTTTCTCCCTCTTCGATGGGACAGGACCCACCAACCAGCCCATATCCACACAACTTCCAAGGACCCGCAGACATTCCTTCTTCATGGAATCCCACGTGATCATGTCAACCCCTATAAAAAGGTGAATCCACTCTCTGGACAGGTATGCGCAATAATCCTCAAAATCGCTGTTTTAACTCTCAGGAAGGAATCCCTCCTCTCTGAGACCTTTTTTCATACAAAAAGGGTTTACTTGAGCCCCTCTTCAGCTGTGACCTCAGTTGCTAACTTGGGCATCGGAGGGTCCCACCAGAAAACCCCCTCCGGTCTGGGGACTTTTTTGCAGGCAACCTGGTGAAGCGAAGGTTCAAAAGCATTCCGTTTTCCCGACGTCTAGGATAGGTGATTGGACATCATCAGATTGGCGCGTCAGGTAGGGGGATAAGAAAAAGTAACGAATGTTCTCCTTACGCTACATCTCGGTAAGCGAGACTCTCGCCTCCTCTTCTCTTCGAGAAGCCATGGTGGTGACGTGAGCTCAGGATGCCTCCGTCAGCTGTCCAGTGGGGCTCCCCCCGCCAACTAGGCAGCAGGAGGCCAATCCCCCTGCTACCAACCCTCCAGTTACCTGCCCGCCGCCGAAGGCCGTTGATCAAACAGCGGAGTGGCTGCAACTCTTTCCCAGCAAGTCCATAATCTCACCGCCATGGTCCACGGGCTCCAAACAACAGTCCATGGCCACCCAGCATCAGACTGCTCCCCATGCCAGTCAATAGTCGGCGAGGGGAGGTTCTCCTCGACGGGAGGCGATCGGCGAGAGACCGGCCGACGTCAGGTTTCCCCTAGGAAGCCTCGACGAGCCCTCCAAGTGGCCACGGTCCCCTGACCATGGCCCCAACAAATTTCCTCCCGAGCCACATCATCACGAGGAACCCAGGCGGAAGTCCCGACTTCCGTCTCCATCTCCTTCTGCCTCTTCTTCTTCTTCTTCCTCCAAGCCATCTCGGAGGGCCCCGACGATCAGCCGCCAGGCGGAGGAATGCCTGGAGGAGTACAACAGGCGCCTCGACGAGCTCGCCAAGAAGATCAACCATCAGCCGGAGGAAGAGTTCGACACTCGTCCTCCTTACACCCGCCGGATATTGGAGGAACCAGTCCCCTCCAGGTTTCGCTTTCCTCAGATAGACCCATACGATGGTACGACGAATCCTCTCGATCATCTCGAGAGTTACAAAGCAATGATGCAAGTCCAGGATGCTTCAGACGCCCTTCTTTGCAAAGCCTTCCCCGCTACCCTGCGGAAGGCCGCCCGTGCATGGCACTCACGCCTGCCCCCTCATAGCATCGACTCCTTCCGGGAGCTGGAGAAAGCCTTTTTGGTGCACTTCGATGCCTGCCGGTGAATCCCAAGGGTAGCCGACAATCTCTTCTCCATCCACCAGAAGGTTGGAGAGTCTCTGCGGGACTTTGTGTCCGATTCAAGGCCGCCGCCCTCGAGGTCTATCATCTCGACGACGCGGTGGCAACACTGGCATTGAAGCGGGGACTCCTTCCGTCCCGCTTCACTTTCTCCTTGGATAAGAAGCCCCCAAGCTCCTATTCCGATCTCCTCCTCCGAGCTCAAAAATACATCCACGCGGATGAAGCCGACTTCACCCGCCAGAATCCTCAAGAAACTCCAGCCACAAGCCTGCTCGCCCCGAGCCCAGCGGGCCCCCTCAACACCGGCGAGCTGACATGCCTCGCCGATCCAACAACAGCGTCGGAGCCCTGTCCCCGATGAGGGCAAGCTCACACCCCTTCTTGCCCCTCGATCCCACATCCTGATGGAGATCGAGGGTGAGCCTTATCTTCAACGTCCTCCTCCTATGAGGAAAGGTCCTCCCCGTGACAAGAGCCGCTACTGTCGTTTCCACCGGGATTACGGCCACGATACCGATAGCTGCTACAACCTGAAGAGGGCCATCGAGGAGCTTATTCAATGGGGCTACCTCGGCAAATATGTCCAAAAGGCAGCAGCCGCCGCCGGCCCTCATGGGGCCCCCGCCTGTCCAAGCCCCGGTCGACAATGCCCCCACTGAACGGACGGTCAGAATGGTGTCTTGGGGATCAGCTTCTGCACCTAAACGGCCGAGAGAGGAGGAGGCGCCGAACAATGTAATCCCTGGGGAAGGACTGCTGTCTTAAAAATGTAAACAATGAAGGCGTCGTCGTCTCCATGACGATCGCCAAGCACCCTGTAAAAAGGATATTAGTTGATAGTGGCAGCTCAGTTGACATCCTTACTTATAACGCTTTTGTTCGGATGGGATTATCTGTGGACTCTCTCCAACCTGTGGCGGCCCCATTAGTCGGGTTTACCGGGGACTCCGTAAGGGTCGAAGGTGAAATACCTCTGCCTGTGACAGCCGGGACACCACCATGCCAAAGCACTATGATCATGAAGTTCCTGGTCGTAAGGGTCCCCTTGGCGTACAATGCCATTCTCGGGCGCCCAGGTCTAAACCTTTTGGACAGTCATTTCCAACCGGGATTTACTAGTGCAGTTCCCCACTAGTGAGGGAGTTGGTGAGATGCGCGGCGAGACCAGCCCGGTCCTGCCCTGTTATCACGCGCATCAAGTCCCCTGGAAGTTGAGCCAGCTCTAGATGCATCTGATCCCAGAGACTCCATCCAAGGAGGAGAGCCAGCTGAGCACCTGCTAACCTTCCCCCTTGGGGAGGACCCGGCGAAGACCATCCGCATTGGAGGACTCCTTCCCCTGGAGGACCGGGAGCGTCTCTTGGGTTTTTTAAGGGCTAACTCGGACATTTTCGCCTGGTCGGCATCTTACATGCCCGGCATCCCTTCGGAGGTGATCACCCACAAGCTCAACATTGATCCACGACACCGCCCGATCCGCCAAAAGAAGAGAAGCTTCACCCCTGACCGACAAAGGGCCATTGACGAGGAAGTTAGCAAGCTACTCAGTGCCGGCCACATCCGGAAGCGCACTACCCTGACTGGCTAGCCAACGTGGTCATGGTGCGTAAGGCAAATGGGAGCTGGAGGATCTGCATAGACTTCACCGACCTCAACAAGGCGTGTCCGAAAGACAGTTTCCTCTGCCCAGAATTGATCAGCTGGTGGATTCCACCTCCGGGCACGAACTCCTCAGCTTCATGGATGCCTTCTCAGGATATAACCAGATAAGGATGGACCCCAGTGACGAAGAGCACACCTCTTTGTGACAGAGAAATGCATTTATTGCTACAAGGTGATGCCTTTCGGCCTCAAGAACGCGGGGGCAACCTACCAAAGACTGATGAACAGAGTGTTCCAGGATCAGCTAGGCCGGAACATGGAAGTCTACGTAGACGACATGCTGACAAAGAGCACCCACGCCTCCGATCACGTCTCCGACCTAGAGGAGACCTTCAACAACCTCTGTCGCTTCCAAGTCAAGCTGAACCCCAAGAAATGTGCTTTTAGGGTCACGGCGGGCAAGTTCCTAGCTTCATGGTGACCCAGCGAGGGATCGAGGCAAACCCAGAGAAGATCAGTGCCATACTCGACATGAGGCCGCCATCCAGCAAAAAGGAAGTACAACGATTGACGGGGAGGATAGCGGCTCTAAGTCGTTTCCTCTCCAAATCAGCTGAGAGATGCCTGCCTTTCTTCAAGGCCTTACGGAAAATGAATAGCTTCGAATGGACGGATGACTGCCAGAAAGCCTTCGACGGGTTAAAGGCATTCCTGTCTTCTCTGCCACTTCTATCCAAGCCAAGAGAGGGAGAAAGTCTTTTCCTCTACTTAGCCGCTTCGTCAGAAGCCGTTAGCTCGGTCCTGGTGCGCCTCGATGCCGACGGAACTCAAAGACCTGTCTATTATGTGAGTAAGGTCCTTCATGACGCAGAGGTCAGATATTCCAAGACAGAGAAAGTTATTTTTGCCCTGATAGTCTACGCTCGATGCCTCCGTCCATATTTTCAAGCCCATCCTATTGTGGTGCTCACGGATCAGCCACTTCGAGCCATCCTGGCTCGTCCGGACACTTCAGGCCGACTGGCCAAGTGGGCCATCAAGCTGGGGGAGTTTGACCTTTCTTTTCAAGCTCGGCTGACTCTGAAGTCTCAGGTCTTAGCCGATTTCCTGATCGAGTGTACTTGGCGGAGGAAGATCCCAAAGAGGCTCCCATGGAGTAGTGCGAACCTGAGCCAGATGATAATGGAGAATCCTGGTTTCTTCATGTGGACGGTGCATCAAATTCACAAGGAAGCGGCCCGACCTCATTCTTGCCGGGCCGGGTGGAGAAAGGACGGAATGTGCCCTGCAGTTCCTATTCGAAGCCACCAACAATCAAGCCGAGTACGAGGCCCTACTGGCCGGGCTAAGGTTAGCCCGAGAGTTGGGAGTAAGGCGTCTCAGAGCCTTTACCGACTCGCAACTCGTCTCTGGTCAAATCCATGGGGAATATGAAGTGCGCGACCCCATTATGGCGCAGTATTTGGGCAAGGTTCAGTTTCTAACTTCCTTACTGCCTTATTTCAATATCAGTTACATTCCCAGAGCAAAAATGCCAAGGCCGACATCCTTTCTCGTCTGGCCACCTCCGCCGATGGCTTGACGAGAGATGCTTATATTGAATACTTGAAAAACCTAGCATAGAGGACAGTGAAGAAGTCCTCCCACTCGCCCAAGAGCCCACCTGGGTGGACGCCTATGTCCGTTATCTCACCGACGGCACTCTCCCTGATGACCGCAACGAAGCTAGGCTACTCAAGTGGAGAGCCTCCAAATTCATCCTCCTCGACGGGCGTCTATACAGAAGGTCGTTCTCCTACCCCCTACTCAAGTGTGTAGGACCCACCGACGCTGACTACATCCTCAGAGAAATTCATGAAGGCATATGTGGAAATCACCTGGAGGGCAGATCTTTAGCTCAAAAGGCCCTCCGTCAAGGATACTTCTGGCTTACTATGAAGGAAGATGCAGCTAGATTGGTTCAGAAGTGCGATGGTTGCCAGCGCCACGCACACATCCAACATCAACCATCTGCCCCAATGAGTCCGCTCTCGGCCCCATGGCCTTTCGCCCAATGGGGAATGGACATTCTCGGGCATTCCCCCCAGCTTTAGGGCAGCGAAGATTTTTGCTAGTCGCCATCGATTACTTTACCAAATGGGTTGAGGTCGAAGCGCTGGCCAAGATCACCGAAAGCAAAGTCAAAGCCTTCTTCTGGAAGTCAATCATATGCCGTTTCAGCCTGCCCCACACCCTCGTCACGGACAATGGCCGCCAATTCAACAATGAAGCATTCAAAGCCTTTTGTGGCGAGTTAGGCATTCATCACCGATTCACTTCTGTCGGCCATCCCCAAAGTAACGAGAAGCCGAGGTCATGAATCGCACCATCCTTAGAGGACTCCGAACCCGGCTAGATGGGTCCAAAGGTCAATGGGTGGAGGAGCTCCCCAGTGTGATCTGGGCCTACCACACAACCCCCATAGCCCCGACGGGCAAGACTCCTTTCAGTCTTGCCTTCGGATCCGAAGCTATCATCCCTGTCGAGATTGGTCTGCCCAGTCCATGTGTGGAGTCCTTCAACGAGGAAAACAACTCTGCACTGATACGGGCTAACCTGGACTTCATAGATGAGGCGCACGATCGGGCAAGGCTGCGCATGGCGACCTTTCGTCAGCGTGCGGCCAAATACTACAATGCTCGAGTTCGTCCCAAGGTTTTTTGCCGTGGAGACTTGGTTCTGAGAAAAGCTGAAGTTTCAAAGCCTACAGAGGGGGGCAAGCTATCCCCCAACTGGGAGGGCCCTTATCGTGTCACCGAAACACTTTACCGGGGGGCATACAAATTAGAGGAGCTCGATGGAAAACCCATTCCACGTACCTGGAATGCGGACAACCTCCGCCAATATTACCAATGATGTACTCCCAGAAGCATGAGTAATAAAGGAGGCCCCTTCTGACGCCACAGCTTGTTCTCCCTTATGTCCAAGGACCAGGTCTCTCAAAAGGAGCTCACTGGTATCGCGGCCCACGGGACACCACTCGGCCCCGCACAGCGGTGCCTCTGAGTAGGTTAAGACCCTAAAGGCTCCGTAACTGGCTGAGTCGCTACTTGGGCGGCACACAAACCCCCAAGATGGTTCAAAAGGAGCTCACTGGCATTGCGGCCCATGGGACACCACTCGACCCCAGCACGGCGGTGCCTCCGAGTAGGTTAAGACCCTAAAGGCTCCGTAACTGGCTGAGTCACCACTTGGGCAGCACACAAACCCCCAAGATGGTTGAAAAGGAGCTCACTGGCATCGCGGCCCACGGGACACCACTCGGCCCCGATGCAGCGATGCCCCCGAGTAGGTTAAGACCCTAAAGGCTCCGTAACCGACTGAGTCACCACTTGGGCGACACATAAACCCCCAAGATGGTTCAAAAGGAGCTCACTGGCATCGCGGCCCATGGGACACCACTCGGCCCGGCACGGCGGTGCCCCTGAGTAGGTTAAGACCCTAAAGGCTTCGTAACCGGCTGAGTCACCACTTGAGCGGCACACAAACCCCCAAGATGGTTCAAAAGGAGCTCACCGGCATTGCGGCCCATGGGACACCACTCGGCCCCGACACGGCGGTGCCCTCGAGTAGGTTAAAAGACCCTAAAGGCTCAGTAACCGGCTGAGTCACCACTTGGGTGGCACACAAACCCCCAAGATGGTTCAAAAGGAGCTCACCAGCATCACGGCCCATGGGACACCACTTGCAGCGGTTCACAAACCCCCGAGTGGTTAAGACCCTAAAGGCTCTGTACCCGGCGAGTTGCCCCTCGCAATGGTTCCCACACCCCCGAGGCGGTTCAAAAGGAACCTGACGACTCTCAGCTCTCAGGTCACCCTCCGGGGTTCAAAAGGCTTCCGGCAGCCATAATTTATCTAGCGGTTTCAACTCTGTATCAGCGGCTGACGGCCAATCGGCCTCGATGGCTCTATTTCTGCTTCGGAAATTTTGTCTCGGCCTCAGCGGCTTTATCTTGGCAGCCTCAAGCCGACGGATAGCCACGAAAAGACTTCCAGACTCCGCGTTGGCAGAGGATTACTAGCCGCCCACAGCTAGCCAAAGAAGGCATGCAGATGCCCATACAAGGCAGCGCAAAAGGAATGGGGTTTCCCCACCTAGAAGGAATCATAGTTGAAGTTAACATGAAAGAGCAGATGTAAAGGTAAAAAGTTCTACACTGCTTTCGCTTAGCTGATGCGGGGCACGCGAGCTCAAGGAGTGTGGGGGCATTTGATGGGGCCAGTTGACCCCATGAAAAATAAAGACAATAATTTTTGGACGGCCCACCTCGGCCTCGGTGTCAGCCTCAGCCCATCTCGTCCTCGATCTTGGCATCGGCCACGGCCCCACTCGACCACCTCGGCCTCGGCGTCGGCCTGGCCAACCTCGTCCTTGGCCCCGCTCGGCCACCTCGGCCTCGCCCCCTACATCTCCAAGCTAGGCGGCCCCGGCACTTTCCAGCTGGCTCCGACACCTTCCAGCCGGCCCCGGCACTTTCCTAGCCAGCCCCCTACGTCTCCAAGCTAGCCGGCCCCGGCACCTTCCCAAGCGGCCCAGCGTCTTCCTAGCTGGCCCCCTACGTCTCCAAGCTAGGCGACCCCGACACTTCCCAGCCGGCCCCGACACCTCCAAGCCAGCCCTGGCACTTTCCTAGCCGGCCCCCTATGTCTCCAAGCTGGCCGGCCCCGGTACCTTCCCAAGCGGCCCGGCGTCTTCCTAGCCGGCCCCCTACGTCTCCAAGCTAGGCGGCCCCGGCACTTCCCAGCCCCCTTCTTGGCCCCGGCGTCTCCAAGCCTGCCGAGTCGGCCCCGACCCTTCCTGGTCGGCCCTTCTCGGCCCCGGCGTCTCCAAGCCCACCGAGTCGGCCCCGACCCTTCTGGTCTGCCCTTCTCGGCCCCGGCGTCTCCAGGCCCGCTGAGTTGGCCCCGGCCATTCCTGGCCGGCCCCTCTCGGCCCCAACATCTTCGAGTTCTCCAAGCCCGCTGAGTCGGCCCCAGCCATTCCTGGCTGGCCCTTCTCGGCCCCGGCATCTCCGAGTTCTCAAGCCCACCGAGTCGACCCCAGCCATTCCTGGCCAGCCCCTCTTGGCCCCGGCGTCTCCAAGCCCGCCGAGTCGGCCCCGACCCTTCCTGGTCGGTCCTTCTCGGCCCCAGCATCTCCAAGCCTGCCGAGTCAGCCCCAGCCTTTCCTGGTCGGCCCTTCTCGGCCCCGGCGTCTCCAGGTCTGCCGAATCGGCCCCGACCCTTCCTGGTCGGCCCTTCTCGGCCACGGCGTCTCCAAGCCCGCCGAATCGGCCCCGACCCTTCTTGGTCGGCCCTTCTCGGCCTCGGCATCTCTGAGTTCTCCAAGCCCGCCGAGTTGGCCCCGATCATTCCTGGCCGGCCCCTCTCGGCCCTGGCATCTCCGAGTTCTCCAAGCCCGCCGAGTTGGCCTCGGCCATTCCTGGCCAGCCCCTCTCAGCCCCGGCATCTCCAAGCCCGCCGAGTCGGCCCCGACCCTTCCTGGTCGGCCCTTCTCGGCCCCGGCGTCTCCAAGCCTGCCGAGTCGGCCCCGACCTTTCCTGGTCGGCCCTTCTCGGCCCCTGCGTCTTCAGGTCTACCAATCGGCCACTACCTTTCCTGGCCAGATCCTCTCAACCCCAGCGTCTCCAGGACCGCCGAGTCAGCCTCGGCCATTCCTGGCCGGCCCCTCTCAGCCCCGGCATCTCTGAGTTCTCCAAGCCCGCCGAGTCGGCCCCGGCCATTCCTGACCGGCCCCTCTTGGCCCCGGCATCTTCGAGTTCTCCAAGCCTGCCGAGTTGGCCCCGGCCATTCCTGGCCAGCCCCTCTCGGCCCCGGCGTCTCCAAGCCTGCCGAGTCGGCCCCGGCCATTCCTGGCCGGCCCCTCTCGGCCTCGGCATCTCCGAGTTCTCCAAGCCCGCCGAGTTGGCCCCGGCGTCTCCCAGCCCGCCGAGTCGGCCCTGGCCATTCCTGGCCGGCCCCTCTCGACCCCAGCATCTCCGAGTTCTTCAAGCCTGCCGAGTCGACCCCGGCCATTTCTAGCCTGTCCCGCCCCGGCACTTCCTGGCCGAGGAGGTCGGCCACGGCCGCCCCTGGCCAGCCAGGTTCACCTCGACTCCCCCGGGAGGGTCGAGGTGTCCCAGTTCTCCCCAGCATGGCTCCAGCAATTCAAAAACTGCCTCTCTGACTCGCGCCGCCTGATAACACCAGGTCCACCTATCACTGGCCACGTTGTTGATGGGACTAGACCCAACAACCCAACAACCTTGCGGATTGATGGGACTTAACCCACCAACCGCCATTTTCTCCCTCTTCGATGGGACAGGACCCACCAACCAGCCCATATCCACACAACTTTCAAGGACCCGCAGACATTCCTTCTTCACGGAATCCCACGTGACCATGTCAACCCCTATGAAAAGGTGAATCCACTCTCTGCATAGGTATGCGTGATAATCCCCAAAATCGCTATTTTAATTCTCAGGAAGGAATCTCTTCTCTCTGAGACCTCCTTTTTCATACAAAAAGGGCTCACTCGAGCTCCTCTTCAGTTGTGACCTCAGTTACTAACTTGGACGTCGGAGGGTCCCACCGGAGAACCCCCTCTAGTCTGGGGACTTTTTTGCAGGCAACCTAGTGAAGCGAAGGTTCGAAAAGCATTCTGTTTTCCCGATGTCCAGAATAGGTGGTTGGGCGTCATCACATGGGATTAGTGTAAAAGCCAATTTGAGTAAGAAATGATAGTTAGGTTAGATTTATACATATGAAGCACTGATACAATTAGATCATCGGTATATATCTTTAGCATGTATAATATACTAGTATAACTAATTCGTCGTTATGAATTTATAGAGTACATTGGTATTGGTATGGCTATTTCGCTAGTATTATTGTTATAATGATTCTAATTAAAGCATAGTAACAAACCTTCTTATATTTAATGCATAATTTTATTATATGGTGTTTGTAGCATGATTTATTTTGTAATGTATATATATATATATATATATATATATATATATATGCATATATTATATGGTGTTTGTAGCATGATTTATTTGTAATGTATATATATATATATATATATATATATATATATATATATATTGCTGGCTGGCTATGAACTCATATTATACTTGCCATACGTTTTACAAAGGCTCAAAATTTGAAGATTGAACAGACGCGGGATTGGTAGAAAAAGATGTCGAATAGATAATTTTATTTTCACACATTTGAGATAGTTTAGATTTCACATATTTGAGGATAACGAATTGCATATTGAGTTGATATTACGTTTTGAATTATTTATGTATTGAAAATAAATAATATTTATAAATTCATAGGATTCTACTCTAAAGGTATGCAAACATGACATGTACCTCGGCCAGGGAGGTCCAAGGTGTGAAATAAAAAATCAAACTAGTGTAAATCTCCACACATGCAAATCAACATAACTAGTTGTATTCTTGTCCAAGTAAATGGATACACAATGGGAACCAATGTCAAACAGAGCGGAGAATCAGAGAAACTCCGCCTTATTGCCACCAATTCATGTTGAAAGCATTAGGAATCGAAGGACCGATCCAAGTCCTGACCTTATTAAAAACATAGCAAAACTTTCTAACATTTTTGGACACATCTGGTCTAGTTAACAAAGGCACACTTCTTCCTGATCTCACCCTTGCTCTGCGTGAGGACTTCAATCCTTCCCATTTTAACCATGGACTCGGCGAAATCTTTGAAGAACTCGTCTGGGGATGACATGGCCTGGCGGTCGACGTATGCTTTTGTCTCAGGGTCATGCAGGAGAGCATCATCAGAGGTGAAGAGCCCTCTCCCCTTGGCCACACCTTTGTAGTAACCCAAGTCAAATGTTCTGGAGCTCCCAGGATCCATCTCCACACGGGTCGTGTTGTCATTGGGCTTACATTTCCACTTCAGCTCGGGCACATAGCTCTTATCCAACGCTGGGTCCAGGTCAACCTAATTTCCAGTGAAGTTGTAGAGGCGGTCCGTGAAGGATGAGCAAAGCGAGTTCCCAATACTATGCGAACCTGATTGTGGAGGAACCGAAAGTTGGCTTAACCATCAACCAGTGGAAATGCCTGGACTTTCCATAAGATCTAAACTCTCTTTCTCTATCATACGCAAAATTTATAATTTAAGACTAGCATATATAAGGAAGAGCGTACCAGTTGGCCTGGTTGGTAGTACCAGAGACTTAGTTCAATTGCACTCTCTTTTTTCAGATGGGAAATTTGACAAGTCAGAAACTTCCCCATCGTATATTACAATAATCTTTAATATATACAAGATATAAGAAATACAAGAATTGCGTTTGAATTAGTTATAATCAACTCGATCGAGATGCAACTCCAAGATCAGTTTTACCTGATAGAACTACGAGGTCCTTGACAGTTAACCCTTTCTGGAGAAAGATGGCTTTAAGAGAGGAGATGTTTGAGGTCGGTGGTGGCAGGTTAGCCAGGGTATCTAAGGCTACTGATCTGCTTCCATCCCTTCGGCCAGTCTCTATTCCGTAATATGGTCCATGGTTCTGGAAAAGAAGCTTGCCGTTAGTCAAACAAGTCTTAGTTAAACAATTCCAGTCATAAGAACATTACTCTTACCAAAAACACTGAATCCCGAGCAATCATAGCTAAGATGTCCGCACAGGAGACAATCCCGGGACAAGCTATCTCCAGCTTAGCCTTTATATCATCAATCACGTCGAAACCTGCAAGGCTTTGATTTGGAGGTGCATCTTTCTCGGCAGGGTTATTAATATTTGGGGACTTCAGTAGAAGAGAGGCATCGCATCCCTTCATGTACATGGTAGATATGGTGTGAGAACAGTGTAAGACATATTCATCGATAACATACGACGTGCATAACATCATCATAAGAGATTGAAGTTACTTACGTGGACGAAACAGTCGTGGAAAGGCATCCATAGAAACGGTCCCGTAAGGAATGGTAGTTTTGCCATGACCTTGGTCATTTCTTCGAGGACTATAGCTTCTGCATGTGGGCATGAGTTTCTATAGAACCCATACTCCAACTGTGCTTCCGTTGAGCCTATGAGGAGGAGTGCAAGGACTAAAGGAACCAAGAGCCTTAAAAGAGCAATGTAAGACATCTTTTCTGCGGAACAAACTAAGGAAGAATCCCTTGAGGCCGAGTGCGATGGAGCATGGCATCAATTTATAGTGGAGTTTCAGCATTGGACTTCGCTAGATGGCTGTTATAGAAATGGTGAAATCGTTTTTCAGACGCTAGCATCCTGATTTTAAAAGCAAGTGGAGATGCGTTGGGATTGGTATGTGTTGAGGCAGGAGGGTTGACTTGGCTATGCTGCATAAATTCGACATGGAATTCGATGCACAAAAATATAACATCTAAATGACTAGCATAGAATTATTTTGAAAAGAAAATGAATGATATATATAGAAAGAAGCAACTCATCCAAGTATTAATCTATGATGGACTTGGTGAGAAGATTCTGACTTTGTAACATCAACAAACTGCAAATCCAGCTGCGGAGGGAAGAAGCACAATTATAGTTAATGTATGCAGATGGTCTCCAAAGTACGTATTTTAATATCCACTTAACTGCTGCAGCTATGGATTGGATGAATTCAGGACGTGAACTACCAATAATAATAGATTATCATCTTTCTTGTTTATTTTATGGAGTTAGATAACAGAAAACAATCTTCGGATGTGCTTATATCTCAAAACTGTTCTGCAGTGAGATGAAGACTCTTGCGTTTCTGTTCTTCTAGTGGAAGTTGATGACGCCAAGTCACCTTCTTCGAACGTCGGGGAAAACAGACGTCTCGCTCCTAGAAATCCTGCAAGAAAAGTCCCCGGGGACCGGTGGCACCGATGGGGACCCTCCGACGATCAAGTTAGTGGCTTGGGTTCAGACAAGGAACCGCTCCAACGAAGAGGAGCTGAGGCGGTTAGGGTTTTTGCTGGGAGGAAGAAAGCTCAAAAAAATCAGAGTTCAGATCCCACTTACCGCGCTAGCTCCCGTCCTTATATTGGCCTGAATACCTTATCCTACAATCTGAGGAGATTGCCCTCATACTATAGCCGTACGTGCCGGAGACATCCCCGTACCCTTTGTGGATATGATATTTTACGTGTCCAGCGGCCGCGAAGGCATGCGGTGCGCGCCGCCAGCTGATGGGACCAAGCACAGTTGCAAGCAGTAGCGTGCCGTACGCCGCAGTAAGGTATGGCCATGTACAGGGACATGCAATGCCCCATACGCCGTTTATGAGGCACGACCCTCCGTAACGGGGTGCAATCACGGACGTACTGAGAATCACGTGGAAGTACCATGCGGCCTGTGGCCGTCGTCCCCCTCGACGGTTAAGTTGCATGCCTATCGCCGACAGCTTCCCCACTGAGACCGGGGAGGGTCTCAAGGGAGTGAAGTGCTAGAACATCTCGAGGAATTCTATGGTAGCGGTCCCGCCCCCTGACCCTGAGGGGGTCTCGGGAACGGGGAGATGATAGTGGACCCAGAGGCTGGTGGGGGCCCCGGGGTTAAGAAATGATGGCCCCATCCCCCGACCCCGAGGGGGTCCCGGGGGTGGGGAAACGACTGTGAACCCCGAGGCCGGTGGGGGCCCCGGGATTAAGAAATGATGGCCCCACCCCCCGACCCCGAGGGGGTCCCGGGGGTGGGGAAATGACTGAACCTCGAGGCCGGTGGGGGCCCCGGGGTTAAAAAATGATGGCCCCACCCCCCGACCCCGAGGGGGTCCCGGGGGTGGGGAAATGACAGTGAACCCCGAGGCCGTTTGGGGCCCCGGGGTTAAGAAATGATGGCCCCACCCCCCGACCCCGAGGGGGTCCCGGGGGTGGGGAATAACAGTGAACCCCGAGGCCGGTGGGGGCCCCGGGTTAAGAAATGATGGCCCCATCCCCCGACCCCAAGGGGGTCCTGGGGGTGGGGAAATGACTGAACCCCGAGGCCGATGGGGGCCCCGGGGTTAAGAATGATGGCCCCACCCCCCGACCCCGAGGGGGTCCCGGGGGTGGGGAAATGACAGTAAACCCCGAGGCCGGTGGGGGCCCCGAGGTTAAGAAATGATGGCCCCACCCCCCGACCCCGAGGGGGTCCCGGGGTGGGGGAATGACAGTGAACCCCGAGGCCGGCGGGGGCCCCGGGGTTAAGGAACGATGGCCTCACCCCCCGACCCCGAGGGGGTCCCGGGGTGGAGGAATGACAGTGGACCCCGTTACCTTCTGACGACTCTGGGATCAGTCATATCAGATGCCCCCTCGCCCCTAGGGTGAAGCGGGTCCCACCGCTGAGGCTCAAGGGGCGTTCTCCACATGGCTGATCCCCAGCCTTGTCTTTTATGCGGACGGTATGGGGATGCAAAGAGACGGCCTTCCGTACACCATGCCAGCCACGATCGCCCTCGAGAGTGAGGATTGGCTCTTCGAAGTCCGCGCAAAAGGCGCATAATGATTTCTTCTCATTACGGCGACGTCAGCGGGGTCCCACCACCGTTTGGGGGCGTGCCACGCCACGCGCCGGGGCACTCCTCGAGGCGAGCCGGCGTATGGCAAAGGGTCGCGTGGCCGACGAGACATGGCGGGATGTTTTGAAAACCCAATAAAGCCAGGTGAGGGGGGATGAACTGACGCCGCACCGCTCTCGCCATCGTTTTCCTCTTTGCCTGCTCACCATTTCTGCTGTGACCTGCAAGCTCGTGCCTAGCTTTCTTTGCCATCCAGGTTAGCCTTCCCGGTCTTAAATTTCCTTTATTCATGAGTTCGTTCTCCTGGACCTCGGGGGACGGTTCTGAGGACCGTCCTCCCTCCGCGATGCACCAGACTCCTCCCTCCCCTTCTCCTCCAATCGAGTGGTCCTCTGATTCAGAGGACCACGTCCCTTTGGCCCAGCGACGGGCCACCGGTGGAGCCCCGTTGAGGGGCCGCCGGCCGGGGGTCGGGACCTTCTCGAGGGCAGAGGAATCCCCAGGGGGGGTGGCCTCCTCGATGATGCGGTCGGATCTGAAAAGGATCTGGGCCCGTTATCGGATCCCTCGGGAGATCGACTTATTCCTGCCGACCCCCGACGACCGGGTTATCTCCTCCCGACCCGGTCGCGTAGCATTCTACGAGGTCTGCCTACAGGTAGACCTCTGTCCCCCTTTCCATCCTTTTTTTGTCACTCTCCTTGACTTCTACTCTTTGACCCCTTCCCAGCTAGTCCCGAACTCTTGTCGGGTAATTAGCGCTTTTGTCATTCTCTGCCACCGCTTAGGTATTACCCCTAGGGTCAGTTTATTTCACAATTTCTATTCCCTTCGGGCCCAAAAGGGATGGTGGCTGTTTCAGCCCCGACCCAATAGGGTCCTGAAGCTTCTTTTACCTTCATCAATCAAGGGGTGGAAACCCCGCTTTTTCTTTGCCAACATTAACCAAGTCCGCCCCCGGTGGGGGGACCCCGATCTCCGGGGGAACACTGTGGCTGTCCAGCCTGGGGATCGGGAAGCAATGGGGTTATTGCTGACCGTCGAAATTCCCCGGTACACCCTACTGCTAGCGGAGGACAACTTCGAGTTGGCGGGCCTCGTCTCCCATCGGGGTAAGTCTTTTTCGCACTTAGCTAGAAATTCTGCTCTTCTTTCTTTCTTCCTTCTTTTCTCTTTTTTTTTTTTTTTTTTTTACTGTTCTGAAAACCTGACTTGCGTTATACAGCGATGAAATTTTGAGGGCGAAGTTGATAAAGGCCGCCAAGAAAAGGGGCCGAAAAGGACCGTCCGGGGGGCAGCAAGCCCCGGCCCCAAAGCGCTCGGTGATCCGGGCCTCCCCTCTAGCACTGGCCTCCCCTCCCGGGGCTCCGCAACACGTCCTAGTCATCGCGGAGGTCGACCTTACGGCCAACACTCCATCGGAGGCGGGAGCTGCAACGGGAGCTACCGCCATAGAGTCAGTAGCGGGGGAGCCTGCGCCAACCGAAGGGCTCCCGGTCCCGGAGGGAGCGACCCCATCTGGCGCTAGCAGGGACTGGGGTGAGGGACCATCCGGTCCCGCCAGTCCACCGCCCGAGGGGTCGGTTAGGGGCGACACGCATACAGAGCCGGGGGGATCTGAGGCGGCGGAGGGAGGTGGGGGCATACCCAGGCCGCCCCTAGACTCCCTGGGCGATGGCCACTGGGCCGAGCGGGTCTTGGGCCCGGTCCTGGATCCTAGGATCATCGAAGGTCTTGGTCATCAGAAGACGGGCGAGTTCTTCCGGGAATCTTATGCCGCCGTGGTCAGGGTAAGCAACCTTCTTGCTTTTTACCCTTTATCGTTCATGTATACACATACTTTACTGACTTGGGGGCTTGTGCATGCAGATTGTGCACTCCCTAAAGGCTGCCACGGAGGTAATCCGCGGGGGAAAGAACCTTCTTTGGGAGGCGCAGGACCGTGCGGAAGCAGCAGAAAGGGCGCTGGAGAAGGTCAAAGAGTCTTGCGCTAACGAGGTGAGAGCCGCCGAGAGCAGGGCGGAGATCGATGCCAACCGTGCGCGCAGCGATCTCCCAGATGACAGAGTCCGAGAGCACGGTCATGGCGAGGGATATTCAGATCTCGGAGCTGACCTCGGCTCTTGGGAGGCTGAGGAACGGGCGGGAGCGGCGTCGGAGGAGGCCAGAGTGGCGAGGGAAGAGGCCGGAGTGGCAAAAGAGGAGGCCAGCCGGTATAAGGAAGAGACAGGTCGTGCCAGAGAAGCTGAAAGGGCCGCGGTGGAGGCCCTCGCTGCGGAGAAAGCTCGAGCTGCCGGGCTCGTCGAGGAATACAGGTCGTCTGAGCGTTTCACAGATGACCTGTCTGAAGCTTCAGCCGCCGCATTCCTCGATGGGTTCTAGTACGCCAAGGAGAGGGTGGCCAAGGATCTAAATTTCCCCCGCGCACTGGAGGTCGAGCTAGAACAATCGCCGGACCTGGCCCCTTCCGACGACGAGCCCGCACCGGCAGAACCTTGAGTTTGCGCCCGTTATCTTGCTGTCTTTTTTTTTGCTTCTGTAAGCCCGACTATGTCGGAGTTTTGTAATCCTTCTCCGTTAATGAAAATATCCTTCTCAATGATTTTTGAACTGTTGTTGACTTTATTGATTGATATGTGGCCCCACGACTCTATTCGTCCCGACGATTCTGGGGGACACCTTCCCACCTACGCCACTCCGCCTTAGTTACATGAACCCGCGAGTTAGAGCTAGGTAGGGTTGAATCTTGGGAGCGGGGGCATCGCTGGTCGGGGATTAGGCCGGTAGGCTCCCTCGGAGCTATAGGCGTAACGCCCGGTCAAGTATTAGACCTGGTGTTGGTCTGGCGCGCAGCTTGATGCCCGCGGGACTTAGCTTTGGTTTGACCGGCAGGGTGTTGGGTCTTGACTGCGAAGAATCGTTGGTGCACACTCCGCCGGCGATTAGCCGGGCTTTTTGCCTGATTAGCGCAGGGCTTTGAGTACCGACGGGGCACCGGGCTTTTATTGTTGAGAGCCAGTGGCACACTGCTTTGCCAGTGGTACACTGGGCTTTGTGCTTGGCTAGTGCAGGGCTTTGAGTACCGACGGGGAGTCGGGCTTTTATTGTTGAGAGCCAGTGGAACACTGCTCTGCCAGTGGTACACTGGGCTTTGCGCCTGGCTAGTGCAGGGCTTTGAGTGCCGACGGGGAGCCGGGCTTTTGTTGTTGAGAGCCAGTGGCACACTGGTACACTGGGCTTTGTGCCTGGCTAGTGCAGGGCTTTGAGTGTCGACGGGGAGCTGGGCTTTTGTTGTTGAGAGCCAGTGGCACGCTGCTCTGCCAGTGGTACACTGGGCTTTGTGCCTGGCTAGTGCAGGGCTTTGAGTGCCGACGGGGAGCCGGGCTTTTGTTGTTGAGAGCCAGTGGCACACTGCTCTACCAGTGGTACACTGGGCTTTGTGCCTGGCTAGTGCAGGGCTTTGAGTGCCGACGGGGAACCGGGCTTTTGTTGTTGAGAGCCAGTGGCACACTGCTCTGCCAGTGGTACACTAGGGCTTTGTGCTTGGCTAGTGCAGGGCTTTGAGTGCCGACGGGGAGCCGGGCTTTTGTTGTTGAGAACCAGTGGCACACTGCTCTGCCAGTGGTACATTGGGCTTTGTGCCTGGCTAGTGCAGGGCTTTGAGCACCGATGGGGAGCCGAGCTTTTGTTGTTGAGAGCCAGTGGCACACTGCTCTGCCAGTGGTACACTGGGCTTTGTGCCTGGCTAGTGCAGGGCTTTGAGCGCCGATGGGGAGCCGAGCTTTTGTTGTTGAGAGCCAGTGGCACACTGCTCTGCCAGTGGTACACTGGGCTTTGTGCCTGGCTAGTGCAGGGCTTTGAGCGCCGACGGGGAGCCAGGCTTTTGTTGTTGAGAGCCAGTGGCACACTGCTCTGCCAGTGGTACACTGGGCTTTGTGCCTGGCTAGTGCAGGGCTTTGAGTGCCGACGGAGAGCCGGGCTTTTGTTGTTGAGAGCCAGTGGCACACTGCTCTGCCAGTGGTACACTGGGCTTTGTGCCTGGCTAGTGCAGGGCTTTGAGCGCCGACGGGAGCCGAGCTTTTGTTGTTGAGAGCCAGTGGCACACTGCTCTGCCAGTGGTACACTGGGCTTTGTGCCTGGCTAGTGCAGGGCTTTGAGCGCCGACGGGGAGCCGAGCTTTTGTTGTTGAGAGCCAGTGGCACACTGCTCTGCCAGTGGTACACTGGGCTTTGTGCCTGGCTAGTGCAGGGCTTTGAGCGCCGACGGGGAGCCGGGCTTTTGTTGTTGAGAGCCAGTGGCACACTGCTCTGCCAGTGGTACACTGGGCTTTGTGCCTAGCTAGTGCAGGGCTTTGAGTGCCGACGGGGAGCCGGGCTTTTGTTGTTGAGAGCCAGTGGCACACTGCTCTGCTAGTGGTACACTGGGCTTTGTGCCTGGCTAGTGCAGGGCTTTGAGTGCCGACGGGGAGCCGGGCTTTTGTTGTTGAGATCCAGTGGCACACTGCTCTGCCAGTGGTACACTGGGCTTTGTGCCTGGCTAGTGCAGGGCTTTGAGTGCCGACGGGGTGCCGGGCTTTTGCAGGGATTCAGATAGCTAAAATTGAGTCTTGTTAGTATTAAATAGGGGGTGGAAACCCCAACAAATACAGGGATGATGCTCAATCATGAAAGAAGGAATACATTACTGATAATACCGGCGAAGGTTATCCGCATTCCACGTTCTAGGGAGTGGTGTCCCGTCGAGTTCTTCAGTTTTGTAAGCTCCATGACGCAATGCCTTAGTGATCCGGTAGGGTCCCTCCCAGTTAGGGGCTAGCTTGCCTCCCTCAGTTGGTTTTGAGACTTCAGCCCATCGAAGGATTAGGTCTCCTGGTAGGAACATCCGGGGGCGCACGCGAGTGTTGTAGTATTTTGCGGCCCATTGCCGATAGGCTACCATTCGAAGCCGCGCCCGATCTCGTGTCTCCTCCACCAGGTCGAGATTGGCTCGCAGTTGGTCTGGGTTATCTTCCTCACTGTAGGCTTCTACTCGAGGGCTGGGCGCACCGACCTCCACAGGAATAACAGCCTCAGAGCCAAAGACCAAGCTGAATGGCGTTTCGCCGGTGGGGGTTCGTGGCGTTGTATGATAAGCCCATAGCACGTTGGAGAGTTCTTCTACCCATCGTCCCTTGCAGCCATCCAGTCGAGTCTTTAGTCCCTGGAGGATGATCCGGTTAGTCACTTCAGCTGCCCCGTTGGTTTGAGGATGCCCGACGGAGGTGAACCTCTGACAGATGCCCAGCTCGGAGCAGAACTCCCGGAAAGGTGCGTTGTCAAACTGCCGGCCATTATCAGTGACCAGAGTGCGTGGCAGCCCAAACCGACATATGATTGACTTCCAGAAGAAAGATCTCACTTTACTCTCGGTAATCTTGGCCAGAGCCTCAGCTTCAACCCACTTGGTGAAGTGATCCACCGCCACCAGGAGAAACTTCCACTGCCCGGAGGCCGGGGGAAATGGACCTAAGATATCCATACCCCACTGGGCGAAGGGCCAGGGTGCCACCAGAGGAGTTAGGTGAGACGTTGGCTGTCGTTGAATATTGGCATACGTTGGCAGCTATCGCACTTCTTGACAAGCTCGGCCGCATCCTCCTTCATTGTCAACCAGAAATACCCTTGGCGTAGGGCCTTATATGCTAGGGCTCTGCCCCCCAGGTGACTCCCGCATACACCCTCGTGGATCTCCCTAAGGATATAATCTGATTCTGCTGGCCCCACACATCTAAGGACCGGATATGAGAATGATCTCCGATAAAGCTTCCCATCCATCATCAAGAATCTCGGGGCCCTTCGCCTGAGCTGTTTGGCCTCCGCCGGGTCCCCTGGGAGAGTACCGTCGGTCAAGTATCGGATGTAGGCATCCATCCAGGAGGGCTCCGGCTCCACTGGTAATGCTTCATCCGCGGCCTCAATGCTTGGGACTTGTAGATGCTCCACGTATGTTCTCCCTAACGTCCCGTCGACCGAAGTGGCCAAGCGGGACAGCGAGTCAGCCCTGGCATTCTCTGCCCTGGGGATATAGCTGACACGAAGTAAGAAAAATGAGACGCTTGGGATTGCACCTTGCTCAAGTAGCGGGACATGGTCGGGTCCCTAGCCTCGTACTCTCCGGTGATTTGTCCAGAAATGAGTTGAGAGTCTGTGAAGGCCCTCAAGCGCCCCGCGCCTAGCTCCTTAGCTAATCTCATCCCCGCCAGTAAGGCTTCATATTCCGCCTGATTATTGGTCGCTGGGAACTGGAATCTGAGGGCATACTCCATCACGTCCCCCTCCGGGCTCGCAAGAATGAGTCCGGCTCCACTCCCTTGAGAGTTTGCCGCTCCATCTACATGCAGGATCCAGTCCTCCACCTCTCCCGATGGGGGAGAGTCCATAGGCTCCTCCAGTCGCGTCTCCTCCACGTCCTTCTCGGTCCAGGAGCACTCGACTAGGAAATCCGCCAACACTTGGGACTTCATGGCTGATCTGGGCCGGATGGACAGGTTGAACTCGCTTAGCTTGATGGCCCATTTAGCCAGTCGACCGGAGGTGTCGGGGCGAGACAGGATGGCTCGCAGGGGCTGGTCCGTGAGCACCACGATGGGATGGGCTTGAAAGTAGGGCCGAAGGCGTTGAGCGGAGACCACCAAGGCAAAAATAATCTTCTTGGTTTTTGAATACCTAATCTCGGCATCATGGAGCACTTTGCTGGTATAATAGATTGGCCTCTGGACTCCGTCGGTACCCATGCGCACAAGCACGGAGCTAACGGCCTCGGGGGAAGCAGCCAGATATAAAAAGAGCTCCTCCCCACCTACAGGCTTGGACAGTAGCGGAGGAGTGGAGAGAAACTGCTTCAATTCTTCAAAGGAGCCCTAACACTCTTTCGTCCACTCGAAGCCATTAATCTTGCGCAGCGCCTTGAAGAAGGGCAGGCACCTCTCCACCGACCTTGACATGAAACGACTAAAGGCCGCCACCCTCCCCGTCAGGCGTTGCACCTCCTTCTTGCTGACCGAAGGCCGCATCTCTAGGATGGCTCTGATCTTGTCGGGGTTGGCTTCGATCCCGCACTGGGTCACCATGAAACCTAGGAACTTGCCAGCTGCTACTCCGAAGGTGCATTTATGGGGGTTGAGCTTCATCCGGTATCGGCGCAGATTGTTGAAAGTTTCCTCGAGGTCGGTTACATGGTCTTTACATTGGTGCTCTTGGTCAGCATGTCATCCACATATACCTCCATGTTGCGCCCCAGCTGGTCTTCAAAAATCTTATTCATTAATCTTTGATAAGTAGCCCCGGCGTTTTTCAGTCCAAAGGGCATCACCCTGTAGCAGTAGATCCCCTTCTCCGTGACGAAGGAGGTTGCTTCTTATCCGCCGGGCTCATTCTGATTTGATTATACCCCGAGAACGCATCCATGAAGCTGAGCGTCCCATGTCCGGAGGTGGCGTCCACCAGCTGGTCGATTCGGGGGAGCGAAAGCTGTCCTTGGGGCACGCCTTATTGAGGTCGATGAAGTCCACGCACATTCTCCAGCTTCCGCTGGCCTTGCGAACCATCACGACGTTTGCCAACCAGTCGGGGTATCGACCTTGCGAATGTGGCCCGCCGCCAACAGCTTCCGCACCTCCTCGTCTACAGCCTTCTGTCGGTCCGGGGCAAAACTCCTTTTCTTCTGTCTGACGGGCCGGCACTCCGGTCGAATGTTGAGCTGATGTGTAATCACCTCCTCCGGGATCCCGGGCATGTCGGACGCAGACCATGCGAAGACGTCACGTTGGCCCGCAGAAACGCAAGGAGCCGGTCCCGAGCCTCGTCCGGAAGCAAGGCCCCAACACGGATCGTCCGCACAGGGTCCTCCCCGAGGGGGAAGGTGAGTAGCTGCTCGGCCGGTTCCCCCCTCCTCTCCAGGTCTCGTGGGTCAAGGGCCTCAGGTGTCGGTGCAGATGGCTGTGCAGGTGCCGCCTCCTGGGGACTGGGGGCCAAATGATAGCAAAGTGCGGTAGGCCCTGCTCTCCTTGCATCTCGCCGACCCCTCTGCCAGTCGGGAATCTCACAAGGAGCCTCTTGGTCGATATGACGGCGTCCAAGAGGTTGAGCCCGGGCCGCCCAAGAATTGCGTTGTACGCCAGGGGCACTCGTACCACCAGAAATTTTATAAGGACAGTGCTTTGGCACGGAGCCGTCCGGCCGTCACGGGGAGAGTAATTTCCCCTCGACCCTCATGGAATCTCCTGTGAACCCCATCAAAGGTGTGGCGACAGGTCGAAGTAAATCATGCGACAGGTTCATGCGGACAAAGGCGTCGTAATTCAAAA
>UESW01004812.1:262588-346082 GCA_900491605.1 Calamus simplicifolius
GTTTTAAAATTACAACCTCATAATATATTTTGATTTTCATATAAACATTCATCTTTCATATAAATGAGGCAAGATTGAAAAAAAAATGCTTCTTTTATTAATTCAAAAAATCAAAAAGTATAAATATATCTGATTATAAGGGCACTGTTCCTAACATGAAGTGTATGTCGAACTCATCGTGAACATGCAAATTATGGTAATGAATATTATACTATTATTTATATTTATTATATATAATATTATATTAAATAAAATTTTTTAAGTTTATTATTGATATTGTATGTCCGATGAACACTTATTTTCATGATACATTAAAAGTATTGATGTATGAGTTTTAATTATTAAAATATCTCATTACATATCGTGATTACCCCTTCCCTTGGAGTGGTGAGGCTTAAAAAAAAAAAAAGTCAGCCGGAGTTTCTCCACAAAAAGCAACGGTTTGTAGCATAAAATTTAATTTTTTGTATTGGTTTTTTCGAAGCACATGTTTTGACAATCAAACCATGCAGGATATTGTATATGTCGAAGTCCAGCGACAGTAAATATTCTAGCATGATAAGATCAAGGGAAAACGTGGAACGTGATTTTCTCTTCCTCTAAGAATCATGTCTCAATCTGGCGCAAAAAAAAAATCTATTGAGAAATATACAATTTGAAAGAAAAAGTCAAGGATGAAATGTCTCAATCTGGCGCAAATTAAAAAAAAAATCTATTGAGAAATATACAATTAGAAAGAAAAAGAAAAGGATGAGCTCCTCTAAGAGTCAGGTCTCAATCTGGCGCAAAAAAGAAAGAAAGAAAAATCTATTGAGAAATATACAATTTGAGAGAAAATGATGAGCTCCCAGAGCCACTCGCGTCACCGCCTATAATATTGAACTCCCAACACGGCACACGAACAGCTAGAGGAAGCCATCAGCCATGGATGCTTGGGTTCTCATCGTCCTATCCATCTCTCTGTGCCTAACTCTCCCCGCTTTATTCCTGTCCTACTACCAGAAGCGAAGGCCGCCGCTTCCTCCTGGTCCACCCACCATTCCCTTCTTGGCGAAATTCATATGGCTGAGGAAATCCATCTTCGACATCGAGCCCATCCTCCGGCAGCTCCATGCCAAGCTCGGCCCCATCGTCGCACTTCGTCTCACCTCCAATCCAGCCATCTTCATCGCCGACCGCACCCTCGTCCACCAAACCTTTATCCAGGGCGGCGCCGCTTTTGCCGACCGCCCTCCCGCCGTGGAGCCCAATCGTTTCCTCTCGAGCAACCAGCATGACATCAGCTCCTCCCCATACGGGCCTCGCTGGCGCCTCCTTCGCCGCAATCTCACCTCCGGGATTCTCCATCCTTCGCGCGTCAAGCTCTTTGCTCCTGCCCGCCAGTGGGTCCTTCAAATTCTCCTCAACCGGCTCAAAGCCCAGGCCGGGACGTCCGAAGATAATGGAGTGGTGGTGGTCGTGGAGAACTTCCCGTTTGCCATGTTTTGCTTGCTGGTGCTTATGTGCTTCGGTGAGAAACTAGATGAGAAGTCCATCAAGGAAATTGAAACCATACAGAAACGTGTGCTCTTGATGTTTACCGAGTTCCCCATCTTTTCTTTCTTTCCCAAAATCACCAAGATTTTATTCCGAAGAAAGTGGAACCAAATTGTAGCAAGCCGGAGGAAGCTGGAGAATGCTTACATCCCATTGATCAAGACTCGGCAAAATCGAAAGCAGCAACAGTCGGGTGAAGACAGCTACGTTGTCTGTTCTTATCTCGATTCCCTCCTTGAAATCCAGCACCCCGAGGAGGGAGAGCGGAAGCTGAGCGAAGGTGAGATGGTGACCCTCTGCTCGGAGTTCATCAGTGGAGGCACCGACACGACCGCTACCGCGCTGGAGTGGATCATGGCGAACCTGGTGAGGCAACAAGACATACAAGGGAAGCTGGTGGAAGAGATCGAGAGGGCGGTGGGGAGCGATAAGGAGGAGATCGAAGAGGAGTTGCAGAGGATGCCGTATTTAAAAGCTGTGATCATGGAGGGGCTGCGGCGACACCCGCCGGGCCACTTTCTGCTGCCCCACACGGTGACCGAGGACACCATATTGAATGGGTTTTTGATACCCAAGGGGGCGGACTTGAACGTTACGGTGGCAGAGATAGGACGGGACGCGAAGGTGTGGGAGGAGCCGATGGAGTTCAGGCCGGAGAGGTTCCTGGCCGGAGGGGCGGGTGAAGGGGTGGACATCACCGGGAGCAGGGAAGTCAAGATGATGCCATTTGGGGTGGGGAGAAGGATGTGCCCGGGGCTTGGGCTGGCCATGCTCCATCTCGAGTACTTCGTTGCTAATTTAGTCTGGGAGTTTGAGTGGAAGGCCGTGGAAGGTGAGAAGGTCGACCTGACGGAAAATCTCGAGTTCACTGTGGCGATGAAAAATCCTCTCCGTGCTCGAATCTTCCCTAGAAACAAGTAATCGATGATGTGGAGTTAATTACCAGAATTAATTTAATTTCATGTCTGCTTCCTTGTGTTTATTTTACATCATAAATAAATTTTAAGTTTGGTTGCAATGTCAAAATATCGTGCCTGCTGCCTGCTGAGAGTTCGATCAAAGAGTCGCTGAAGTCGCCGCAAGTTGACACAGGCCTATCACTTGAGAATTTTATATGTTTTATATGAATCAAATTTATATAACACAGTAAAAAATAAAAATAAATATAAATTTAATTCTTAAAGCCCAAGATCCTCAAGAAACAGATTCAGTTAACAAGAAATAACACATGATTATAATAATAGATCATACCTATTGGGGATGATGCCCGATGAAGCCGATAAATAATTTACCACTAGCCGTCCACGCGTCCAGCCTCTAATAGTGATCCACGCGAAGATCGCGAAGATCTTTGGATGATGACCTCTCATGATTGGATGATAACCTTCTTGCGAGGGGTGCTAGCGCCTCTTTTCTTTTCTATTAATTTTTCAAATCAAAAAGGATTTCGAGTGCTAGCGCCTCTTTTCTTTTCTATTGATTTTCTTCAATCAAAAGAGAAAGACGTCTACGTCCTAGAGAGAGAAAGGACGTTTTAGAGAGAGAAAAGAGGTGTTAGGCATCAAGAAAGAGAAGAGAGGAGTTCGGTGTTTTTCTCGAAGGGGGTATTTCTCTCCCTTTTATACATGAAAAGGAGGTTGTGTGGTTTCATAAAAAAAAAGGATTTTATCACAACCACCTAACCATTCAACCTTATCAAGTTGATAACAATTATCCTAACAAATTTAGGATATTTGCTATCATGATAATGTTAAGATTACAACCACCAAACCACATCCCTAAAAATTAGGAAATTGGTTATCCCATGAAACCAACGTGCAACCTTGAATTTGCTTCATGAGAACGCCCCAAATCATGGGGTTCACTCCTCCATGACGTGGAGATGGGTCATGTCCATCACATGGGCATGGATCCATCCTCCATGTGGTACGATCTCAGCCCTCGGTTTAATTGGGTTTCCATGAATCAAATCATGCCATCATATGGACCCAATTAAATACCATATTATTAATCTCAATTAATCTAAGCCATCCATCACATGGATCAAGCCTAATTAATGGATTTCATATGTAGATCTCATGTACAAAAGGTCTCTCTTTTGAACAAAAAATTATTTTCTCTATAATGAATCCTATTCATTAATTTCATGTTCTCTCATTAAGATTGAGTCAAACCCAATCCTAATTTATTGGTTATCTAATTTGAATTAAGTCCAACTTAATTTCCATTTTAACTTCATCCAAAATCTTCTTAATGCGTGTGACCCATTAGGTCCCTTGACACGTTGGTAATAATCATGTCCCTAATATTGACCCTAAGGATGACTTGATCAACACCTTGTCCAAGTCAATTCTTTAACCAAATCAACTCTTTGATTAAGTTAAAGAATCCATGATTATAGATCATGAGCGGCCTCTAGCAAAGCATCATGACCACCCAAGTGTTAAGGGTTTGTTGACGTGGCCATCAACACCTGTCCATGAACGGTTACCGTACGATTCAATCCCTTCGTCACATATCCCAGATCAATCAGTGGTATGGAATATGTCAACCATATAATTGATCTTTATTTACTTGATCTCAGAAAAATTGACTCATTAGAACTTCGAAACCATTTCGAATTCCAACTCAACCTTGCAAGGATTTAACAGTCAATTTAATCCATCAAGTGGCCGTGGGATATAACCCTTTCTATCAGGGAGACGAATCCTGTCTTGATCAAACACCACCTTCATGTGCTTCATATCATACCCAATCGACACCATATTTACCACCCGTGGCTAAAGTGACGTTTGCATGTCGTCAAAGCATGATATTCCACACATAAGGTGCAATGAAGATCTCAAGTCAAAGGATCACTCGCACCACCGTCATCAAAGATCAGCCATCGACACTATATAGAATATCCATATGGGATCTCTGTGCGGGTCATCCAATGTATCGTTACAATAACGAACATCCACACACCATATCTAAGTATCTTCATACTTCAGCTTGCAAGATCAGCTGCACACCACAAGGGTGAAGATATGCAATGTGTGCTAGTCTCAACGGTGTTCGACAGTGTCCAATCCTGTCTACGCATCGACTAGGGAAGTTTAAAGAATCGAACCATAATGTGCAATTTTGGATCTCACAATTTGTAATCTCTATTACAAATTCCATATGCACAGTTTGCATTCTTTTGGACTTTATCTCACAGAAAAATATATCTAATATATATATGAAAAATACCTGGATAGATAAAAAACCAATAAATTTGATTTGCATTCATAAAGAAATGTGTACAAACTAGCATCTTATCCAATTGGATCTAGGGCACACACTAACAATCTCCCACTTGCACTAGAGCCAATCACCCATGTATCTAATACCAAGTGACTCAGCATGACTATCATGCTTCTGCTGCGGCAGGACTTTAGTGAACGGATCGGCAATATTGTCATCGTGGGGACTCGTTCTATTTTTATATCATTTCGTCCAATGATTTCTCTAATTACATGATATCTTCTAAGTACATGTTTGGACCTCTGATGAGACCTTGGCTCCTTGGCTTGCGCAATAGCTCCATTGTTATCACAATACAAGAATATTGGATTAACAATGCTTGGAACCACTCCAAGTTCAGTGATAGATCCAAACTGCTTGCTGCATCTGATGCACTCGGCTTACTTCTCCTTTGGAGCTGACTGCACCACCATTGATGGATTCATCTCCATCAGACTGAAAACTAGAATCTCCTCGAACTATAAGATTATATATACATCCTCCTCTCAAATTTCCATTTAGGACAGGACATCCATGTATGCCAGATCTCATAGTCCAAATATGCTGCAATGATCATAGCAAAATCCTTATGGATACTTATGACAAAAAATCGGTTTCATTCAAAGTCAAACCTTTGTAGCTTTGGATCTATGGATTCAAAACCCTTGGTTGTGTCATACACATAGCCTTGACATCCATCTGCCACCTTACATGCATACCATCCATTGTCTTTGCTTGTCCTTCTTCTTGAAACCCATTTGCAAATGGGTTTTACCCCTTCAGGTGGATCAACCAAGGTCCATACCTGGTTGTCATACATAGAGTTCATCTCAGATTTCATGGCCTCAAGCCATCTCTCAGAGTCAATATTAGACATTGCCTCCTTGTAGTTGGTAGGCTCATCATCCTCTATAAGAAATGCATATTTCTTAGGGATGCGAATTGTCCTACTAGATCTACGTAGCTGGTGTGTACTTGGAGCCACCTGTTGCTTTTCATGCAATGTCTGCCTGAATGTGGGTTGAGTCTCCTGCGCAACTCCCACTATATTCGGCATGTGCTCCATTCCATCTAATGGGTTAATATTAATTTGTGGTTCTTGAGCTTCACTAAGTTCAATCTTACTCCCACTACCCATTGTGAGAATCTCATTCTCTAGAAATATGGCATGTCTTGAGACAAACACCTTTTTCTCAAGTGGGTGGTAGAAGTAATATCCTTTTGTTTGTTTTGGATATCCCACAAAATTACATTTATCAGATCTAGCTTCTAGCTTGTCTGATTCATTACACTTCACATAAGCATAACAGCCCCAAACCCTTGAATGATTAAGGGATGGTTTCTTTCCATACCATATCTCATAGGGAGTGGAGTTGATCGATTTAGATGGAACTCGGTTTAAGGTATATTCGGCAGTTTCTAGCGCATAACCCCAAAACATTTTGGAAGATCTGCAAGGCTCATAATGGAACGTACCATATCTAATAGTGTACGATTTCTCCTTTCTGACACACCATTATGCTATGGTGTACCAGGAGGAGTCCATTGAGGAAGAATTCCATTCTCCTTCAAATAATCTATGAACTCATGGCTTAAGTATTCACCACCTCGATCTGATCGAAGTATCTTAATACTCTTGTCATTTTGTTTTTCTACTCACATCTAAATTCTTTGAACTTTTCAATCGAAGGAGAAGAAACAATTGCGAGAGGCGACAACATTATTATCTGCTTGATTAGATCCCCCTAGATGCACTTGACACCTTCCCCCAATCCTCGAGATGACCATATGGAGGCCAGTTAAACTCTGGCCGCCGAATCGATGTATGATCCTTGTAACTATAAGGTGAGCTATTTTTCATGGTTTACAATGAGCATGGGAATGACTAATATCATGAAAATGAGAGAGAGAGAGAGTGTGTGTGTGTGCGCGCATTTTTTTTTTCTTAATAAGAAACTTCTTCTTGAAAGCAATATAATCCTGAAAGAAAAATGAGTAGTCCGATCAATTTAAATTCAAAATTTTAGAAAAAAAGAACATTTAAACATATACATGGCATAGACAGAAAAAAAAAATCTTTCAGCTTTGCTATATTATATTAGATTAAACCATCTAAGAAAAATTAATTTAAAAGTTATGATTTCTGTATACTAATATTTTCCTTTTATTCTCTCTTATAAAATTGCATTTAATATAATATCATTTTATAGTCAAATAGTATCATTTTATATCTATAGCTAATATAGTTTAAAATTTATATTCATAATTTTTCTCAAAAACATATAATGCCCAATATGATGGGTACATTTTATGACCCCAAGTATAATAATGACATAAGAAAGATCCTAACATACAAATCAATCAAGATATGTGATTTTTTAAAAAAAACTTTTGGATAACAATATTTATGGTAGAAAGTTAATTAAATT
Source organism: Calamus simplicifolius (assembly GCA_900491605.1). Taxonomy (NCBI): domain Eukaryota; kingdom Viridiplantae; phylum Streptophyta; class Magnoliopsida; order Arecales; family Arecaceae; genus Calamus; species Calamus simplicifolius. The sequence continues at coordinate 269,821 of UESW01004812.1, forward strand.
TTTTACTAAAGCTCTATTAGAAGGCATTTCATAACCCAAATAGGATCATCTTAATTTTAGATCATTAATAATCTTTATATTGATATGATTTGATTCATGGTGAACTAAGATTATTATGTTTGGTATAATATATGCTAATAGTTAAAAACCATGATGATTTAAGTACATCCATGTTTGCTATACCATGAGAATCTTAGATCATTAATAATGAAATACCAAAATTACTTCTAATTTACCTTAAAAAAATAACTATCTTAGGAGTCAATTGTTGGAAGAAATCATTTTTTTGTATTTAGTTAGAGTTGAGAGAAAATTTTTCATAGAGCCTACGTACATTTTCCCACATTCCATTAAGAAATAAGTATATACTAGAAGAGAGATACTATTTGTTCCAAGAAAAATGCCAAATGAGCATTTAATATATTTTTTCAAATAGTATAATAATTTATTATTATTTAATGTTATTTATCATTATAATGTCTGATTTAAATATAAAAAATATATTATATAAACTTATGATATTATATTATAATACTCAACTCAACTCAACTCATCTAAGTCTTTTATAATATAATAATTATAAATATGTTATTTTATACTATTATATATTATATATATAGAATATTATAATAAATCTTATGATATTAAATTATATTATATTAATATAAATAAAATCAATATTTATATATGAATGAGATATTTTGGTCCTTATATGCAGGATCACTGATGTGTGAGTATATACAGTGATTTAATCATCTCTATCAAATCATTAGTGATTTTAAATGATATATCTAACCTGAAATATTTCCTTATTTTTTTTGGTACAGAATAAGGGAAGAAGAGCTAAGTCGATCCGTAGCTAGGTCCCATGCGGCTCCGTTCTCTGTCAGGGTATGTTCCGTGCATGGTGCTGGATTTTCATAGCCGTTTTCTGTCCGAAGGCGAGTTGATCAACTTGGCTCCACTCAGATGCTAACAGTCAGAACAGAAAAATTTTAGACAGACCTTAACCCCTTCAACTTGTCATCAATAAATGCCTTTGGGTTGGGAAGATTTTTTTTTTTTTTTTTTCGTTCCACCAAAAACAGCGCCTTAATATGGATCCTCCCAAACCGTGAGCCCGAGCCAGGCCTGGCTTTGCGTTGAGATCATTATAACTTCGACATTTTGACGTCAGTATATTTGATGGGAAGTCACTTTAGATGGTGTCAACATTGGAACAGACGTTTCTAAAAAAAAAGAAAAGAAACATTGGAAGAGTCGTACCTCTGAGGCTAAATTTCAACGGACTCCTGTGAAACAACGAACCTTCGCATTAGTGATCATGCCGACAGCTGCCATTCATCATTGATGAATTTCCCCGGATTTGCGGGGAAGCAACCTGCATGACTTGGAAAATCCATAGATAAGACTATTTTTTAAAAAACGATAATAAATATTAATTTTATGGATGAAATCCAATCCACCATGCGATCAAACTCCCTTCTCAAGTAATATCAGAAACAAAGGAGTGGCTGCTGATGACATGCAAGTTTGGATTTGCACCCGTGAGTTTCACACGTTGCGTTATAACCTTCTTATATATTTCTCTTGTCATATGGTAATGAAGAGATATTGTTTATTTATTTTGTTTCTTCTTCTTGCGCTTAAGCGTGGCTTTATGTTGACCTTCACGAAGGAATGGTCTTGGGTTACAACAGATGTAAGCACTTGCGTCACCCACTTTCCCTGTCACGTGGCTGCTGAAGCTTTCAACAGCCTCATCATCCCGTATTTATAGCTTATAATATCTCATAAATAATATTGAATTTATGGCCTTCAGCGCTGCACGAAACAGCCTGTGTGTTTCAAAACAGATCGCCGAAAAAGTCCAACGAAGCTGCCCGGCAGGCTTTGGGACGCTGCAATCTCCTCCGTCTGATTTAAATTTCACCTATCCGATGGACCGATCTCTTTCTTTCCAACAGCGCTAGTCGGTTTCGTGTATAGCTGGTATAGGGATTAACATGAAATCCTAGGGTTTTTTTTTTTTGGGTGTGGGTTGAAAGTTACTCAAAGGGCTAAAAATGAAGGAAGCGTCTATTTGGCCCGGGAATATTGCTGAGAGCCAACCCAAAGCCAACCCCCACCCCCACTCAATTTTTTTATTTACTCAGTAGCCTCCAATATTGCTGAGGAGACTCCCTATTTTTATAAAATTTTTAAAATACCCCTCCTCCCAGCAGCCTCCTTAACATTGCTATTTGGCCCCCCTTTCCCCATGCGTCCGACCCTTCCCTTGTTACTCGAGCTCACCTTTCTCGCTCACGGTGCTTCCCGGTAGCGGCTTCCTCGGCAACAGATCGCTCTCTCTGGCAGGTAAGATAAGTCTTCCTCCTCTCCTTCCCTTCCTTCCTCTCCTCCCTCCTTCCCTCCCTCCCTCCCTCTTTTCCTCGATCTGTCCCAAGATATTTTTTTTTTGCCAAGATCCCTCCCTCCCCGGCGTCCATATGTGTCCGACGGCTCCACCACATGATCTACCCCTTCGTCCCTCTAAGATCCCTCCCTCGCCAAGCCTTCCAGTTCTGTTCGGCCCTGGTTGGCTGAACAGAGAACCTTTGTTCGGCCCAGATAGGCCGAACAGAGGGAAATTCATTCGACCAGCTGGGAACTAAATCCGTTCAGCCCAACTGACCGAACGGAATCAAATTCCGTTCGGCTCAGCTGGGCCGAACGGAATTAAATAAATTTCTATAAAATTAAAATAATAATAATAATAATAATATAATATAATTAAAATAGTATATATAATTATAATTATAATTATATATATATATCTAATTATAATATACTATACTATAATTATTATAATTATAATTATAATCAAGTATATTATAAAGTACAATTAACATAATCATATATTTTATTATTAATATATTTTCAATAAAAATATATTATTTTGACATAATTATAAAATAATTTTAATAAAGTATATATAATAATAATTATAATAATCAAGTATATTATCCTGGATGATCGTCCGTTCCTTGATATTGCATTCTTTAGTGGATGCCTGAAGTGCATGGATGCCGTAGAACCCTATCATCCTGAATGGGTTTTACGACAGTTCGGTAGGATACAGACGATCCCCCGTGCGCCACTAGCCCCTGAGCGAGCCAGCAGAGGATCGACAATAGCTTCATACCATATCCGGTACGTCTTCTATGAGCAGTTATGGGAGAGGTGGAAGGATCACCTACTGAGCACAGCGAGCAGGAGCCATCCGATGACCCGACCCTCAGATTGCGTACTGGGATTTTTGTAGTGGTTTTTTTGGATCACGCATCTGGCTGTTCCACCCTCCGGAGAGCCGATCCAGTATCTACTCCCGATCACGTCCTGATGATGCTGATACTAACGTGCTAGGCCGGCGTATTGCAGATGCGCTTGGCCTTTGCACTGACATACTTGATATGGATCGGGAGAAGGCTGCTGCGTCACAGGGGACGCACATGTACGATGTCATATCGCAGATGGCACATGTGTTGCAGGGTCGTTCAGTCTGATGTTTCTAGCCCTAGTCATGCATCGCCACAGCAGTACATGCGTCGACGACGGTGTGGTTGGGTCCCTGATGTACCTCATATATTTTGTATCTTTTAGCACATAGTGCTTCTTTTTGTAAAAGACATTGAAATTTGAATGAAAATTCACTTCCTTTCGGCTCAATTTGAATGAAAATCTTTTGAATTAATATAAATATGTCATACATTATACAAAATTGATTGTTGCAAGCAAAAGGACATCTAAAACTCAATAGTCTCGCTAATAATGACATCCGATGAGATCGTTTGTCTGAATTGGTGAATCCTAGATTCATATAAGAAGCCCATCCGAAAGCACAGGTAAATGATGTTTGTGCCAATTGCTTGCTATTGGGGGAACAGGATGACCCAGTAATAGAAACACCTGCAAAATATATAAATTAGTAAACATAATGAATTATTAGTCATTTAAGCGTGATTAAGAGTTGTTCAATTAATACCTCAACAAAATGATTGCCATTAACGAACGCCACTGCAATTCTTTGCGAGATAAAGGAGGAAGAGACACCGATGGTAGGAATGTAAGACATTGTTGCAAGGAGAGGTGGTATAGGACAACGTTATAGCGGGATGCTATAACGTGCCCCATATCCGGTATAGTCATCCATCGGTCAAAAGGTGGAGCATTATCAAAATATGATAATGCATGCTCAATCTCCTCAAACCTTCCTTCGACAGCAAATAAAGCACGATAGTGCTCTGAATGACATTGCAACTCATTCAATAAATCCTTCCTAATACGGAGCCAATCCTCCTCTCCAAATCCCAGCAAGTCAGCTATTGCTCTAAATCCGCGGTTGCCGTCAGCTTTAATATCATTGATATGTTGGATGAACGGCCTCAACCTATCTGGAATTTGATCAATATAGATTGTTGGCTTATTATGACCGGGTTCGCTGACGAGAAACCTGCAAACTATTAATGAATAAATTAGACGGCAACAGAAATATTCGCTTTGTAATAACAAATGGCACGGGTCCGGAAGGTGCTGGCATGTGCCGGCACATACCAGCATGCGTCCGGCACAGGGTCCAAAAGTTGTCGGCACGCGTCCGGCACATACCGGCATGGGGTTCGGCACATATCGTCACGGGGTCCGGCACACGACCGGCACGGGTTTCGAAAGTTGCTGGCATGTGCCGGCATGCATCCGGCACATATCGGCACGCGTCCGGCATGTACCAGCACGGTCCCTTACTTAGTGAAAGAAATGCTTCGTACCTTCTTCCTTGGCTGCTTCTTTGGCACTTGCATTACTGGTGGAGTGCCAGTACTAGGAGAATAATTATCTTATCCTAAAAGAATCAACTCAAAGGCAGAAGGATCACGGCGGGTAGATGTATCTCGCAAGAAAAAATAATTCTTGGTTTCTTAACATTGCTGCCCGAATCGGATTTTTTAATAATAACGACAAATCCGTTCCTCTTTTCGACTTCCCGACACCAATCACACATTTTTTCTCTACTTTTGAATATCTATAAAATAAATAGTTTTATGTTGGTAGACAATTTTAAACATTGCTCAGTCAAATAATACGAAAATAAATGCAATTAAATTTTACCTCGTAAGTTGTACATTCATTTGTGTAATCCATCACACAATCGGAGCCAATCACGCAGCATTCAGTCGAAGTATCATCCTGCACGATCAAATAATAATTTTAAACCCTAATCATAATTAATCAAACCAAAAAAGAAAGAAAGAATAAACATTCTGTTCGGCCACTCAGGGCCAAATAGAAATCTTCTGTTTGGCCCTGTGTGGCTGAACATTGATCTTCTGTTCGGCCCACCAAGGCCGAACAGAAGAAAGATTTCTTCTGTTCGGCACTAGTGGGTCGAACATTGATCTTCTGTTCGGCCCACCAGGGCCGAATATATTTAAGTTGTTCGGCCCTGTGTGGCCGAACAGAGCTAACATGTTCGGCCACACAAGGCCGAATAATGCACGAATGGGCCGAACAGAAGATCAATGTTCGGCCCATCAGGGCCGAACATATTTAAGTTGTTCAGCCCTGTGTGGCCGAATAGAGCTAACATGTTCGGCCACACAGGGCCGAACAATGCACGAACCAAGAAAAAAAATTGAGATGAAGATATAAACTAACCTTTGCGACCGTAGCACCTTCATAAATTATTAATTGCTTGTCCATTGCTTGATTTAAGGTTAAAATCGCTTCAATCAACGATCCAAAGTTGATTCGAAGTGAGAGAGGTGGGAGGATGGTCGCAGGGGCTCAGGGGGCTGTTTTGAGGGGGGGAGGGGGGCTGTTTAGTAAAGGGGGATATTTGGCCCTGAAATATTAGGGGCAAATACATCATTTTCATAATATGGCATGGGGGGCTCCTCGGTAAAAAACGCGGGCCAAATAGAATTTTTCAAAAATGAATGATCGGATGGGAATATATGCATATGCATATATTTATATTTATATTTCTAAAATATAAATATAAATAAGAATATTAAATAGATATTAAAATTTATAGATATGAATATGAATATAGATATGGATATATAAATATGAAGCTTTCTTTTATTTAGACTTCCTGAAATTCTTATTATACATTCTGTCATTCAGTCATTTTATTAAAATTTATTTTAATATAGTTATTAAGGTAAAATTAAAATAAAGAACAAAGATATAATTTTTTGATTAGATATTCGTATTCGAATTTGATTAAATATTTAAATTCATAATAATTATTTTTAATTAAATTTAAATTTAAATTTAAATTTAATTAAATTAAAAAATAAATATTTAATATAATATAATTGATATATGCATACGGATGTGATCAGAGTTTATCGACCCATTTTTCATCGGCTCCAACGTACCATCAATCGGAGTCGCGCTCCCCTCTTCCCCTAGATTCCCTTTTGCTAGCCCCCATAGTCCCCGGCTCGGCTCCCTCTTGCTGACCTTCATTGTCCCTGGCTTGGCTTGCTGGCTCCCATCGTCGCTCCCTCTCAGTCATGATCACGAAAAACGTCCCTCGCACAAGGGGGAGAACGAGTCGCAGCAAAGAAGGCATTTATCCTCTGTTTGGATGGAGAGAAAACTAGGAAGGAAAAAAACTAGGAGAAAAAATAGAAGAGTAAATAAAATTTACATTGTTTGAATGGAGAGAAAAGTAGGAAGAAAAAAAAAACTAAAGGAAAAAATAGAGGGAAAAAAATGATGAACCCATATAAAAGTTTTTTCGCCGAAGAGATTTCGGAGAGAAAACTCAAAAGTGCTCTTTTATTTTTTTTTCATTACCAATATTGATCCTTCCAAAAAAAATAATCGATATATTTTTTAATCATTTATAATAAAAATATTATTATTATTATTATAATTATTAACTTTTTTTTATTTTTTTTACTCATTCAAATAAATAAAAAAAATATTTTTTTTTCTAATTTTCTATCCTTCTACGTCACTGTCCTTTTACTTTTTCTTTTCTTTCACGTTTCTCCCCATCCTCATCAAATTCGAATGGAATTAGGGTTGTGGGACGAGGGCAACTGACAGCTGGCTGTGATATCCAGCCGTCCGATTTGATGTTCGAACTTAATAAATACCTGAACCCTTGACGGAGGCTAGAGGCCAGAAAAAGGAACAAGCCATGGATATTTGGCACCTCATCCTGATATTCCTTTTCCTTTGCCGCTGCCCTCGCCCTTCTCCTCCACCAGGCCACCGCCAATGGAACCAAGAGAGAAGGCTCCCACCGGGCCCCCCAGCCGTTCCACTTCTGGGTAACCTTTTCTGGCTCCGGCGCTCCTTCCGAGAGTTGGAGTCCATCGTCCGGGAGCAGCACTCTCGCTACGGCCCCATCATCACCCTCCGCTTTGGCTTCCGCACTGCCATCTTCATCTCCGACCGCACCCTCGCCCACCGGGCTCTCATCGGGCACGGCGCCACCTTCTCCGACCGGCTCACCCCTCTCCCTGCTAACCGTTTCCTTAGAGGTAACCTGTAAGCCTCTGTTCTTGCGGCGGAAAAAGGAGGGCGCCATCCCTTTTCTTCGTCATTATTGATGGCTGCGGCAAAGGACACCGCAGCCCGTCAATGAAGGGGGCACGATGCACCCCCTTCACATGGGTACAGGGGAGGGGATAACCCTCCCTTGCCGCTATTTAAGAAGAAGGGAGCATCCCTTCTTCTCCACGAGCTCTTCCTCAGCGCCGGCACAGGTAAGGAAGAGAGAGGAATTATAGAGAGATTGAGAAAGAGAAACAGGGAGGAACCAAGCCGGTTCATGGCTTGGTTCGGACCCGGCGGAGTGCCCGATGCCTCACGAGCTTGGGGACCTCACCGATGGCGAGCGACCGTCCGATGAGGATCTAGCCGGCCATGGTGGCCGGCCGTGCCACCGGCACGAGTCACGTGCCGTGGATCGTGTGAAAGAGAAATTGAGGAAGAAAGAGAGGGAGAGGGAGCCGGCCACCGCCGCAGTTGGCTCTGGCCCGATCGCCGACGCCTGGGCCACCCGGAATTTGGCCGGTGGCGGCCTGGCCGCCGGCACGGCCTCCCCCTGTTTCGGGTGAAACAGGGGAGGAGGCGGGGGAGAAGAAGAGAATGGGCGGCTTGGGCCGTCCCACGTTGGGCCCTATTGGGCCGACTTCGAGCTATTTTGGGACTGCATTTTGGGCCCTATTGGGTCAGGATTGGAGAAATAAAAATATGGCCCGATTCGGTTGATTCTAGTTTCTCGGGATATTTTTATTTCCCCATTCGGGTTTATATATTGAGAGATATTCGAGCCCAAAGTTGGGCCCAGGATTAGACTGGTAGACCTTAGGGGATGCTGCATTGTTCCAATTTTTGAGATTTAATTGTGAAAATTAATGCTGTAGGTAACCAGATGTCCACATAGCTGATTTACAGTTTGGAATTAGCGTATTGAGGTAAGTAAGCCATTTATTATAATTTTCATAATTTATTAGAATATGAAAATTATGGATATATTGTATTATTTGGAAAAATAAGACAAAATGAAATTTTATTATACAATTGGGTATCTGTTATAATTATATGTGATTACCAATATTTTGCAAAGTAATGAATTATAAATGTGCAAAAATTGAATGATGTGATTATTTTGGCTTTGCAAAATATACTGGTATTATTGATGTATTTTATGCTATGAATGTACAAACCACTGTATATATGATATGAGGAGCTTATGCTCATGATGATGCATGATGTGCTACATGCAAATATGATGATGATATGTGTCACCGCGGTTCTCATATGATGTGAAACGATGTGAAATGCCGAGAGATACGGGACCCACCTCTATAGGGAAGATATGTGGAGGACACATCTAGAGGATGTGATGATTGATATATTGCATAACGCACACACATCTAGAGGATGTGTTGTGATTGATTATGATATATGGCATAACGCTGGTACCAGGACCCTTCCTCTTAGGGGACATTAAAGAGTGATACACCAGATGGGTGTTGTAGGGCCGTGGGACACATAAGAAATAATAATTATATGAATACAGTGGGTTTGTTTACATTGCATATTTCAGCATTTATTGTATAATTAAGCTTCCAAAATTATTTGAGCTGATGATATACATGTTTTGATAACATGATGAATGTATTTGAAATTGGAAGTTTTATACATGAAAATATGGTTTGATAATATCTTGACGAAATGATTATATAATAGTAGGCTTACTTATTGAGTGTAAGCTCATATAAATCTTACAATGTTTTTCAGAGCCACAGACTGAAGAATGGGATCTGGGGTAGTTGGAGCTTCATTCAGAGGAAACTAAGATCCAACATTTTGTTGTAACCCCAGTGACTTATGTATGATGGCATGTAGCCTAAAACCTATGATTATGATTTGTATTAAGAACCATTTAAATTGGACGATATATAGTTATTACCCCTTCTGTATTAAATGTTATATTTCGGACGCCTTGCATGCCAGGCATGCGGCGGGTTGCCACCCCTAGATCCAATATAGGGTCTGGGGCGTGACAGCTTCTGTGGTATCAGAGCCTAGGTTTGACCTTAGGGACAAACATAACATGACACTAGGCAAAACAGTAGGATGACACTGGGAGGGTAACAACTCTAAGAAGATATAATTTTTCTAATAAATATGTTTTGAAAACTTAAGGGTTTGTAAAGATATTGATTGGAACCAAACTTGGCAGGGAATAGTCATGCCTCGTCACACCAGAAGTATGCGACAAGTTGGAGGTTCCCAGGCTGGTGACTCTGGCCAGCAGGGAGGCCAGCAAACTTCTGGAGGTTCTGGTTCCATCAATGTGGCTGGTAATGGCCAGCAACAGCGCCAGACTGAGATACTTCAGGCCCTTGTGGAAATGGTGCAGGCTATGCAGCAGCAGATCCAACAAGTGGTGCCTGCTCAGCCCATCCCTCCTACTCAGCAAAACCCGCGAGTCGAACCTGAACCACCAGTCCAGCCCGCTCCGCCGCAACCCTGGCAAGGAGGGGGTCGGAGCTTTGCTGAGTTTAAGAGCTTAGCCCCTGCTCCCTTCTCTGGATCCACCAACCCCGCTGATGCTGAGGGATGGATGAGGGAGATGGAGAAGGCCTTCATGGCCCATGGTAGCCAGGAGGAGGAGCGGATTAGATTTGCCACCTACCTCCTTCAAGGGAGGCATATGATTGGTGGTTGCATATGGAGCAGCGATTGGGTGGACAGGCTGTTTCCTGGAGGGAGTTCAAGGAGACCTTTTTCAACAAATACTTTCCCAGTAGTGTGCAAAGGCAGATGGAGTCGGAGTTTCTGGAGCTGGAACAGAAGAATCTCTCTGTGGCCCAGTACGAAGCCGAGTTCACTAGGCTAGCCCGGTTTGCTCCGGAAATAGTGACCACTGAGAGAGCCAAGATCACCAGGTTCACTGAAGGACTGCGACCCAAACTGAGGCAAGCAGTCAATGCATTTGAACTCTCCACATATTGTGCTGTAGTGAGCAAAGCCCTGGTGATCGAAAGAGACATGAATAGGAACCAGAAGGAGTGGGAGCTAAAGAGGAAGAGGAAGGGGTCTCCTTCGGGCCAGTCTTCGGGGCAGGCTAAGAAGAAAGATACATATCAGCCCCCCACAGGACCGAAGGGTAAGGAGACCCGTTGCCCTCACTGCGGGAACTTCCACCCGGGCAGGCAGTGCCGTGGGCCGAGAGGTGCCTGCTTCATATGTGGGAAAGTGGATCACAAGATGGCCACTTGTCCCCTTCGGAGGGAGCAGCTGTCTTCTCCAAATCTTGGGATGAACCAGCCGCAGCAGCCGAGGACCCAGGGAAGGGTCTTCACCCTCACCCAACAGGATGCTGCCGCTTCTAACTCCGTTGTGGCAGGTATACCTGTTACCTAAGTACCCCTTTAAGATTATTTGTTCATATGCGATATAATATATTGATCATAAAGATAAATAGGATCAGCTATATGACATCTAAGACAACTAAACTTTGTGATCAGGGACAATTAAAGTAGGCAACACTTATGCTCAGACTTTAGTAGATCCGGGTGCCACGCATTCGTTTATATCTGATGTTTATCTTGCCAATAATGCATCGTTGACACCCGTTCCCTAGAACAAGAGTTGCTCATTGCATTCCCAAATGGAGATGTTATGAGGGTGGAGTCTGTATGCAGATCCTGCCAGATCAACGTGGGCGACAAGAGGCTGGAGGCTGATCTAATCGTCCTTCCACTAAAGTCCTTTGATGTTATCCTTGGGATGGACTGGTTGGCCTCCTATCATGCTTCGGTAGACTGTTTCAGGAAAATGGTGATCTTCAAAATCCCTAATCAGCCTGAATTCAGTTTTACTGGAAGCCAGGAACACCTGGCTTCAGTGTTTGTATCAGCACTGCGGGCTGCCAAATACTTGATGAAAGGTGGCCAAGGGTTTCTTGCTGTGGTCAAGGACCTTCAGCAGGAAGAGGTGAAGTTGGAGGATATTCCAGTGGCTATGGAGTTTCCTGACGTCTTCCCGGATGATTTGACCGAATTGCCTCCAGACCGGAAGTGGAGTTCACCATTGATTTGGTCCCTGGCACTGGACCTATATCCAAGGCCCCTTATCGTATGGCCCCAGCTGAACTAAAAGAGTTGAAGAACCAATTGCAAGAGCTCCTAGACCGGGGATTTATCAGACCGAGTGTCTCTCCTTGGGGTGCTCCAGTATTATTTGTCAAAAAGAAGGATGGGAGTCTTCGGCTCTGCATTGATTACCGAGAAATCAATAAGGTAACAGTGCGGAACAAGTATCCCTTGCCGAGGATCGATGATCTGTTCGATCAACTCCAAGGAGCTCGGGTATTCTCGAAGATTGACCTTCGGTCAGGATACCATCAACTCAAGGTCCAGGCTGGAGATGTGCCTAAGACAGCATTCAGGACTAGGTATGGCCACTACGAGTTCTTGGTGATGCCGTTTGGGTTAACTAATGCCCCGGCAGCATTCATGGACTTGATGAACATAATCTTTAAGCCATACTTAGACCAGTTTGTGGTGGTGTTCATTGATGACATCCTGGTGTATTCTAAAAGCCAGAAGGAGCATATGGACCACCTGAGGATTGTTCTGCAAACCCTTCGGGAGAAAAAGCTTTATGCCAAGTTGCAGAAATGTGACTTCTGGTTGAGCCAAGTATCATTCTTGGGTCACGTAATATCTAAAAATGGCATAACTGTGGACCCAAAGAAGATTGAGGCGGTCGTAAATTGGAGTCGACCTTCCAATGTATCTGAAGTCAGAAGCTTCGTGGGGCTGGCTGGATATTATCGCAGATTCGTGGAGGGCTTTTCTCGCATTGCTCTACCCCTGACTCGCTTGACCCAAAAGCAAGCGAAGTTTGACTGGACTGAGGAGTGTGAGAGAAGTTTCCAGGAGCTGAAACAACACCTAGTGTCAGCCCCCGTCCTTACCCTTCCGTCAGGATCTGAGGATTCACTCTATACACGGATGCTTCTCGGAAGGGATTGGGATGTGTTCTGATGCAAAATGAGAAGGTGATAGCTTATGCCTCCAGACAGCTAAAGCCATACGAGCAAAATTATCCAACTCATGACCTGGAGTTGGCTGCTGTAATTTTTGCCTTAAAGATCTGGCGGCATTATCTATATGGAGAAGCATGTGATGTGTACACCACAAAAGTCTAAAGTACATCTTCACTCAGAAGGAGTTAAACTTGAGGCAAAGGAGGTGGATGGAGCTACTAAAAGATTATGACCTGAACCTGCACTATCATCCAGGGAAGGCCAATGTGGTAGCTGATGCCTTGAGTAGGAAGTCCTCCTCGGAGTTGGCTTCTATGATCACCTCTCAGCCTCACATCCAGAGGGATCTTGAGAAGCTGGAGGTTGGATTGCGAGTACAACGGTCCGATGGACTTGTAGCAGTACTTGTACTCCAACCAACTCTGTTAGACAGGATCAAGTCCTCCCAGAAAGAAGACTTGGACTGCAAAAGATTAAAGAAGCCGTGAAGTCAGGGGTTCAGAATGAATTTACTATAATGGAGGATGGATCCCTGAGATTTGATGGTAGGCTCTGTGTGCCAAATGTGGTGGAAAAGAGCAGAGATTCTGAAGGAGGCCCACTATTTTCCTTACATGGTGCACCCAGGAGGTACCAAGATGTACAAGGACCTAAAAAAACTTTTGGTGGAAAGGAATGAAGAGCGAGATTGCTCAGTACGTAGCCAAATGTTTGGTATGTCAGCAAGTGAAGGCTGAGCATCAAAGGCCTGCGGGACCCCTTCAATCTTTGATGATTCCACAATGGAAATGGGAGAAGATCACTATGGACTTCGTGACTGGTCTGCCTAAGACCCCTCGGAACAATGATGCGGTATGGGTCATTGTAGACAGATTGACGAAGTCAGCCCATTTCCTGCCATTCAGAGTTGGGATCTCCAGTGAGAGATTGGCCAACATGTATATTGAGCAAATTGTGAAGCTTCATGGTATTCCCGTATCTATTGTATCAGATAGGGATACTAGGTTTGTGTCCCAATTCTGGAAGAGTCTTCATAGAGCTCTGGGGACCAAATTGAACTTCAGCACAGCCTTCCATCCCCAGATAGATGGGCAGTCTGAGAGAACCATACAGACCCTGGAGGACATGTTGCGAGCCTGTGTGATGGACTTGGTGGTGCTTGGGACAACCACTTATCTTTAGTGGAATTTGCTTACAATAACAGCTACCAGGCCAGTATCCAGATGGCTCCATTTGAGGCCTTGTATGGTAGAAAATGCAGATCTCCCTTATGTTGGGATGATGTGGGGGAGAGAAAATTGTTGGGCCCTGAGCTGATTCGTCAGACAGTAGAGAAGGTGCAACTGATCAGGGATGACTCCGCACAGCTCAGAGCCGACAGAAGAGCTATGCTGATGTGAGAAGAAGGGAGCTAGAATTTCAAATTGGAGATCATGTCTTCTTGAAGATATCACCAACCAAAAATGTGATGAGATTTGGGATTAGAGGTAAACTGAGTCCACGATACATTGGACCATTTGAGATCCTGAGCAAAGTAGGGGAGGTGGCTTATAGCCTGGCATACCTCCGGCACTCTCTGGGGTACACAATGTATTTCATGTATCTATGTTGAGAAAGTACATTCTGACCCCAGCCATGTGATACAGTTTGAGCCCATGCAGTTAAGGAAGGATCTAACGTATGAGGAGCATCCTGTGCGTATTGTGGACCGCAAGGATCAAGTTTAAGACGGCGTAGCATTCCTTATGTCAAGGTTCAGTGGAGTAACCATTCTGAGAGGGAAGCTACTTGGGAGCTTGAGGAAGAAATTAAAGAAAAATATCCTCAATTGTTTGTAACATAGCATATGTAATTGGAAAGAAGATTAATCATATGATCAAAGCGTTGGATTTTAAATGTTATTTGAAGTACACCAATTTCGAGGCCAAAATTTTTATGAGGAAAGAATGTAAGCCCCTGTTCTTGTGGATCCGTCATTGTTGACGGAGGAAGGGGGGCGCCGCCCCTTCCTCTACCATTGTTGACGGCTGCGGCAAGGGGACCCACAATCAGTCAAGGAAGGGGGCGCCGACGCACCCCCTTCACATGGGTACAGGGGAGGGATAACCCTCCCCTCGCCGCTATTTAAGGAGGGGGGAGCACCCCTCCTTCTCCACGAGCTCTCCCCCGGTGCCGGCCACAGGTAAGGGAGAGAGAGAGGAATTACAGAGAGATTGAGAGAGAGAAACAGGGAGGAACCAAGCCGGTTAACGGCTTGGTTCGGGCCCGGCGGAGTGCCCGATGCCTCGCCGGGCCTGGGCATTGGCCAGGGGACCTCATAGGCTGCAGGCGACCGTCCGGTGAGTATCCGGCCGGCCACAGTGGCCGGCCGTGCCACCGGCACGAGTCACGTGCTGTGGATCGTGCGAAAGAGAGAGAGAAATTGAGGGAGAAAGAGAGGGAGAGGGCGGCGGCCGGCTCTGGCCTGATCGCCGATGCCCGGGCCACCCGGAATTTGGCCGGTGGCGGCCCTGGCCGCCGGCACGGCCTCCCCCTGTTTCGGGTGAAACAGGAGGAGGTGGGGAGAAGAGAGAGTGGGCGGCTTGGGCTGTCCCATGTTGGGCCCTATTGGGCCGACTTCGAGCTGTTTTGGGACTACGTTTTGGGCCCTGTATGGGCCAGGATTGGAGAAATAAAAATATGGCCCGATTCGGCGTTGATTCTAGTTTCTCGGGATATTTTTATTTCCCCATTCGGGCTTATATATTGAGAGATATTCGAGCCCAAAGTTGGGCCCTGGATTAGACTGGTAGACCTTAGGGGATGCTGCATTGTTCCAATTTTTAAGATTTAATTGTGGAAATTAATGCTGTAGGTAACCAGATGTCCACATAGCTGATTTACAGTTTGGAATTAGCGTACTGAGGTAAGTAAGCCATTTATTATAATTTTTATAATTTATTAGAATATGAAAATTATGGATATATTGCATTATTTGAAAAATAAGATAAAATAAAATTTTGTTATACAATTGGGTATCTGTTATAATTATATGTGATTACCAATATTTTACAAAGTAATGAATTATAAATGTGCAAAAATTGAATGATGTAATTATTTTGGCTTTGCAAAATATACTGGTATTATTGATGTATTTTATGATATGAATGTACAAACCACTGTATATATGATATGAGGAGCTTATGCTCATGATGATGCATGATGTGCTACATGCAAATATGATGATGATATGTATCGAGAGATACGGGACCACCTCTACAGGAGAAGATATGTGGAGGACACACATCTAGATGATGTGATGTGATTGATATATTGCATAACGCACACACATTTAGAGGATGTGTTATGATTGATTATGATATATGGCATAACGCTGGTACCAGGACCCTTCCTCTTAGGGGACATTAAAGAGTGATACACCAGATGGGTGTTGTAGGGCTATGGGACACATAAGAAAATAATAATTATATGAATACAGTGGGTTTGTTTACATTGCATATTTCAGCATTTATTGTATAATTAAGCTTCCAAAATTATTTGAGCTAATGATATACATGTTTTGATAACATGATGAATGTATTTGAAATTGGAAGTTTTATACATAAAATATGGTTTGATAATATCTTGATGCAATTATTATATAATAGTAGGCTTATTATTGAGTGTAAGCTCATATAAATCTTACAATGTTTTTCAGAGCCATAGGACTGAAGAATGAGATCTGGGGTAGTTGGAGCTTCATTCAGAAGAAACTAAGATCCAACATTTTGTTGTAACCCCAGTGACTTATGTATGATGGGCATGTAGTCTAAAACCTATGATTATGATTTGCATTAAGAACCATTTAAATTGGATGATATTTAGTAATTACCTATTCTGGTATTAAATATTATATTTGGGACACCTTGCATGCCAGGCATGCGGGTTGCCATCCCTAGATCCAATATAAGGTATAGGTCATAGGGCGTGACACAACCAGCACATCATCTCCTCCGCCGCCTATGACCCCCTCTGGCGCCTCCTCCGCCGCAACCTCAGAGATCCTCCACTCCTCCCGCGTCAAGCTCTATGCCCACGGCCGCGCCTGGGTCCATCAAGTCCTCACCAATCACCTCCGATCCCAAGCCGATTCGAACGAAGCCGGCGCGGTCACCGCCATGGAGAGCTTCCAATTCGCCATGTTCTGTTTGTTAGTTCTCATGTGCTTCGGTGAGAAACTAGACGAGAAGGCCATCAAGGACATCGAGACTGCACAAAGGAGCCTCCTCCTTTACGGCAACAAGCTCACCGTCCTCTTTTTCGCTCCGAGAATCTCAAGGTACATCTTCCGGAATAGGTTAAAGACGGCCCTCCAAATGCGTCAGAGGCAAGCAGATCTCTTCATACCCATGATCAAAGCTAGAAAAGAATACAAGACTCAGCGGCAGCAGAAGGGCGAAGAGGAAAGGTTCGTTTACTCCTACGTTGACTCGCTCCTCGACATGGAACTCCCTGAGGAAGGGGGAAGGAAGCTGACCGAAGAGGAGATAGTGACCTTGTGCTCGGAGTTTCTGACTGCGGGCACCGACACCACCTCAACAGCACTGCAGTGGACCATGGCGAACCTAGTGAAGCACCAAGACATACAGGCGAAGCTATTGGAAGAGATCGAGGGGGTGGTGGGGAAAGACGGGGAGGAGATAAAGGAGGAGGACTTGCAAAGGATGCCGTACCTAAAGGCGGTGATTTTGGAAGGGCTGCGGCGGCACCCGCCGGCCCACTTTGTGTTGCCACATAAGGTGACGGAGGATGTGATCTTAGATGGGTATTTGATACCAAAGAACGCGTCGGTTGATTTTTGGGTGGCACAGATGAATTGGGATGAGAAGGTGTGGGAGGAGCCGATGGAGTTCAAGCCAGAGAGGTTCTTGGCCGGGGGTTCGGGGGAGGAGGTGGACATAACGGGGAGTAAGGAGATTAAGATGATGCCGTTTGGGGTGGGCAGGAGGATATGCCCCGGGTTCGGGCTGGCCATGCTGCATCTCGAATACTTTGTGGCCAATTTGGTGAGGGAATTCGAGTGGAAATCTGTGGAAGGGGAGGAGATCGACTTCTCCGAGACGCCGGAATTCACTGTTGTCATGAAGAAGCCTCTCCGGGCTTGCATCCTTCCACGGAGAAAGACTGCGGTCTTGTCCTGAAGCTCAGTATATGTATGTATGTATACACTTCAGTTGATAAAAGTAAATGAGAACTTAACAAATTATGAACTGCCTTCATGGCATCCTCTCTTTGATTCGTTTTTGGTTTCTTTTGTTCGCTATACCCAAAAAAAAAAAAAAAATCTCTACACGTTTGGGTTATTTGAAACAGTCTTAACGTTTTTCCCCAAAATTATGTAGCCGTATTAAGATTCTGTTGGGAATTGTATCTTAAAGCTAATCATTTAATAATTATGCTAATATAAATTATATATAAATTGATATATTAATAAAATTTTTTGGCAGTTTATTCATTACAAAACATATTCTTAAAACTCCTAATGGTAATAAAGCCCTCAGGATCTTCTTTCATGATAAAGGATGTTTTATTTTTGAAGGTCCTTAAACGAATTCGTGACCAAATGATATAATATGACAGGGCCATAGTACTATCAATTATAGGACGTTGTATATCATATTTGTTGGTTGTCCTCTTAACCAAGGAGTGTAGAAACACTGGTATGATATACAGGTGAAAGTATAGGAGTACATTTCACCGAACGTGACTCATTTTCGGATACTCTACTGTCAAGAGTTAATCCGAGAAGATATAGCTATAAGTATCTTTCAGACCTGAAGATCACAACCAGTGGCGTACAAGTAACTCATTGTACTTAGGTGCCGAACCACCTAGATTTCTAATCCAGCTACGAAAGGTTACTGGGTGCAGTCAAGTACTTGTGGTAGTCAGTTGTGATCAAGATGGAATTTGACCTATTCCGTTAAAAGGAGAAATGCTTGTATTTCAATTTAGCAAGACCTTGGCCAAGGCACTTCATGTGAAACTCACATGATCATTAAAATTAAAATCACTTTATGGATTTGTTGTTTAGAGTTGACAGGCTCTTAAGCCATCCTTAGCATTTGTGGTCAAGAGGATGAATTATACGGTAACTATTTCTTAGGGTTCTTGGAGTTTGTTCGGCAACTCTTCGACCTATCCGGACATCGGGTTCCATTGCTAGATGGGCACATCGATTAGTATAGAAAGTTGTTTCTATGCTACCGGCTTAGGTTCGAACCTAGAGAGTCACACGCATAGAAGTTTCCTAGGATGATCTATTTGCTGATCAACGATTAAGAATCGTATATGATTTAATTAATCAATTTGATTGATTGAATTATCTCAATTGGGTTAAGTACAAGTGAATAAGATTCAATTTGGTTTAAGTCTATTAGAATGACTAGTCAATTTCAAATATTGATTTGAAATTAGACTTGATTTGGATTTAAATAGATTTAGGACTAGCCAAATTTGATTTGGGCTAAGACCATGATCTATGTGGGTTCAGTCCAATAAATTCAGATCAGATTAAATCCTCACCTGAACCCAAACCTCTAGCATAAGGATCTCAAATGATGAGATGGCTGAAATCTCATCTCATAAGAGATTAAATTCTCGTATAGAATTTAATGCCTGACATTAATCTTCTCCTGTTGGAATTCTAAGTGTTAGAATTCATATACCTCTTTGAATTAGCTAAACACTGCCACTCTTTGGTTTTCACCGAACGTCGGAATTAACCAAATGCCACGCCTCTTTGGTTCGGCGTCTCTTTGCTTTTTACCAAACAACGGAATTCTAAATGTTAAAATTCAATGGGCTGGTTAAAATGAGACTATAAATAGAGGACATCCATCACCAGATTACACAGAATAACAACACACGATATGTCATGGATTGAAATTCTAAAAGGTTAGAATAGAAAATCCTGGTGATTCTGGTGTTAGCGGAAGCGTGGTGGATCTTGGAGGAAGATTCAAGTGGGAGGATTCAAGATCAGTAAAGTTATTTTTTCGCGAGCTAGCACTCCCAAAAATCCGATCATTCGGGACTTTGCATGGATGATACTAGAGGCTGGGCGATTGAACGACTGCAGAGCATAATAGGATTTACCTTGCCCTCAAGGTAAGTGATATGATCCCTAGATCTTAAGGCATGATTTAAGGCAAGAAGTACGACTTCTTATCTTGAGGATCATGATATGATCTTGATGATTTTATTTATATGCATATTTTAGATCAAACGATCCTATATATAGGCAAAGATATGATCTTGATGCATATTAGATAGATTAATATGTAATCTTTTAGTTTCCGCATTGATAATAGTTATCAAATTTTAAAATATGCATGCCTCGGAGTTTATTTCTCCATACAAATGGTATTAGAGCCATGGTTTCGTCATTGATCTAATTTATTGCATGTAAGATTAATGCTCTCATTAATTATGTAATCAAAGCTAAAACGGATCACAGGTCTATTTGGTCATAGATGGATTAAAATCCAAATTACCCATTCAACGAGGTATTCTGTGACATATTGCCGTGACGTTATGGTTCTTGATGTTTAGTCAAAAGATAATTTAAATTAATCTTTGGCTTCAAAACATAGATTACACACACTCTCAAAATGTTTATATTTGATACATATTGATGTTGTATAAAAGCATTATATTTGCATGTTTAGTATAAAACATAGATATGAGATATAATGGCTTGTAATCTATGTTATGAAACATACAAATATTTATGAGAGTTTTATTTGAATATCAAATATTAATTCATAATCTTTTAGATATGCTCTAAATATAGGAATTATAAGTAGTAACATAATGCAAGTGATGCTTGATTGAAATATATGACATGTAAACATAAAATATATTTAATCTTTTGGGTTAGCTAAATCGGATCCATAAAGGGTTAGACCCTAAGGTTTAAATCAACTGGATTAAAAGAGTATTTGATCAATCTAAATTAATTAGATTAGGTTAAGAATGCTCTAAATCAAACAATAGTTGTAGTTGATCCTATCCTTCTCTTTGATTAAACCAAATGGAAGAAGTTAGGCTCCGTGGTTGAGCATGAATCTCTTAGATGGTCAAATCAAAATTGGTTAACCATATGATGTCAAGGTGAGTTGGCAAGTTGCTCTAGGATCAACGATCGAATGATTTTTAATGGGAGCTACTCGTATTGATGCATCTTTAACGAGTTAATGGCATATCCCTCCCATCGATCTCACTTACCTGGTCAATATGGTGAACCATTTATGATTCTGATCATTTACCTGATTCGGGTTGACCCATGCCTGTAAGGAAATCAGTTTGACTGATTTAGGTGCCACTTAACCAGACTTAATCTTGTTTCATTCTACCGATTCATAGGTTCAGTAGGAGAACTTGATTAGTCAATTTGTCTTCAGATTATTAAATCCTCTAACATTATTAGGTCCTTAAAATGAAATAGTTATATGATAACTAGATCATAACCTCCCATTAAGGTGGGTGATAATGAGTCTGATGCCTTGATAATCATTGGAGGCACTCTATGCCTGGTGCTTGTCAACCATCAGAATTATCATTCATTATATGATAAGTCAGCGTAACTATTAAATAGATAGTTAGGTGGGCTGAGCTTCACTCGAGCTTGGTTGTCTATTGATAGGTTACACTGATTATATCATTTAATGGTTGGACCTAACCAGAACTTTCGGTGGAGGCACTCCATGCCTGCTGAAGAGGAACATTGGGCAAAACTGAACACTAAGAATTGTTTGGGGAAACAATTGGTTTTGAACCTACTCTTAGATGCATATGGGTTGGCCAAGTTTCACTTGGGCCTGTATGTAGTCTATGTAGATCTTAGTGCCCACTAAAAAATTAAGAATAATTCTTCGAATTGGGCTGTAGAGGCTGCCAATTTGAACAAAATAGTGGAAGAATCTTTAGGCTAAAGTCCAAGTCTTTAGATTGAATCAATTTATATACTAATAAACTTTAGTTTTTCTTATACAGAAAATAGCCACTAATTTATCATTAAGGTCCCTATTGGATAGTGACAAGTAGAATGGTTCAAATTTCAATAGCTGGTTTAGAAAACTTAAGATCGTCCTTGAGCATGAGAGGATTCTTATATTCTGAATAATCCTGCACCAAAGATAATTGATGCAAACACACAAAGTTCTGAGAAAGACACTTAGCAGAAGTGGCTCAGTGATAGAACTAGCATACGTTGCATCATGCTAGCAGCAATGAACGATGAATTCAGTCGCCGGTTCGAGAATGCTCAGCCAAAAGAAATCATTCAAGCGTTGAATGAATCTTTCGACATACATGACGATGTTGAAAGGCACAAGACTAGTTGTGCTATTTTTAATGCTCGAATGAGGGATGGATCTCCTGTCACTGATCATGTATTGTACATGATCGAGAAGATAGAACTGCTAAGCAAGCTCGGCTTTCTCCTACATGAGTAGTTGGGAATAGATGCGATCTTGAATTCCTCACCTCCATCCTTCCAACCTTTCCTTACTCATTTTGAATGACAAGCCTGCAGTCAACTACCACGGTTTGTTGGGGTTGTTACAGAACTTTGAAAAGGATAACCAGCTCTCTAAGGGTTTGGTTAATGTGGTTGAAGGATCTAAGGTAGGACGTTAACCCTTTGGAAAAGAGAAGAAGAAAAAGAATAAAAAAAAGGTGCAACATGCTAGGACATCTATAAGTGGTCAGATGCAGAAGAAGAAAGTTGATAAAAGTCAAGCTGAATGCTTTCATTGCAAAATGCAAGGGCACTGGAAGAGGAACTGTCCTCTTTACATTGCCACACTTGATCCAAATAGGCTAAAAAAGAAAAAGGGGCAAGATGTTGCTCAACAATGTATTTATATGATAACACCTTGTAATTTTCTGTATATGATAATCAGACCTGGGTATTGGACACCGGGAGTCCTTTAACATTTACAATTCATTGCAGGGACTACAGGTCACTAGAAGATTTGAGGACAATGAAAGATTCCTTAATGTCGGCGATGGAAGATTAGTTCCAGTTCTGGCATTAGGAGTTCTAGAAATAGTTTTCAATAGAAATGTCATTATACTAAATGATTGTCATTTTGCCCAACGTTCTTATGAACGTAATTTCTGTAGGCCTTCTGGCCAAAAGTCATTATGAAATTTTAATAAAGGATGTTACTTTGAATATCATTATGAATGGAGTCACTATAATGACTATGCATTTATCTAATGGCATTTATATATTATCACAGCATGTAAATGTAGTGTACAAATCAAGTAAGCGCCCTAAAACAATTGATGTCACAGGCATTTATCTTTGGGACCATCGGCTGGGTCATATCAACAAGAATAGATTAAACAGGTTAACTCAGGAGGGCATCCTTCGATTGATGATTGTGAATCGTTAACTACCTGTGAATCCTATCTTCTTGGTAAAATGACCAAGTCATATTTTACTGGAAAAGGTGAAAGAGCCAAAGAGCTATTGGTCTAGTACATACTGATGTATGTGGACCAATGAGCACTTGTACCAAAGGTAGATATTACTACTTCATTACTTTTACAGACGACCTTTCTAGGTTCGGTTATGTCTATCTTATGAGACATAAATCTGAGTCATTGAAATGTTCAAACTATATCATAAAGAAGTAGAGAAACAAACAGGAAAATGCATTAAGATCCTTCGATCAGATCGAGGAGGTGAATACATTTCCAATGACTTTGTGACATATTTAAGGAGAATGAGATTCTCTCCCAATGGACTCCTCCTGAAACACCGCAGCATAACTGTGTGTCCAAAGAAGGAATCGAACCCTGTTAGACATGGTTCGGTCTATGATGGGTTTTGCAAGCTTGCCAATATCATTTTGGGGATACGCATTAGAATCAACTTGTCATATTCTTAATAAGGTTCCAAGTAAGTCTATTTCTAAAACTCCACATGAGATGTAGTATGGATATAAACCAGTTATCACCTATCTGAGAGTCTGGGGGTGTTCGGCTTATGTGAAACGTGCAAAATCAGACAAACTTGAACCAAAATCTGACAAATATTTTTCATTGGCTATCCGAAAGAAAACAAAGGATATTACTTCTACAATACTGAAGAACAAAAGTTATTCATTAGTAATAGAGCAGTTTTTTCTTGAAAAGGAGTTCCTTAGTGAAGGAACAAATAGCTCTAATATTGAACTTGAGGAAGTTCATCAAGTAGAAGGAACAACACAAACTAGTAAACCCTTAGAATCTGAGTTGATTAGATCAAACTCAAAACCGATTCTAGATGCACCATTAAGGCGATCTGGTAGAGTACCACATCAACCGGACAGATACTTAGGTTTCTTGGTCCAGAATGAAGATCCTGTTGAACTCGATGAGAACAATGAGGATCCGATCACCTATATGGTGCTATGCAAAGGACTGACTCTAATAAATGGCTTGATGCCATGAAATCCAAACTTGATTCCATGAAGGACAATAATGTATGGGCATTAGTTGACCCACCCGAAGGGATAAAACCCATAGGGTGTAAGTGGGTTTTCAAGAGGAAAAGAGGCGCAGACGGAAAGGTTGAGACTATAGCACATCTGGTTGCTAAAGACTCCCCTTTTATAGATTCTTCTTTTATCCAAGATTAGGTGAAAACTAGCCATTATTTCTGTCCTTGGATTCCTTCTGCACAAAAAAAGTATCCGTTAGAGATTAGGTGAGAAAATATTACCGTTGGAGGCCGTTCTGACACTTTGAAATCCGTTCCTGATAGGTTGGAGTCGGCTCTAACTTTTCAGGTGTCGCTCCAAGTCGAGTATCCAAAAATAGAAAGTAAAGTTCGTTGAGAAGTCGGCTCAAAAAAGGTAAGTGTTGGCTCGTCGCATTCGGGAGTCGACTCCGAAAAACTATAAGTGTTGGCTCCAGAGTAGTCCAAAAATATGCTTTCTGTTCTCGTATTGGAGTCGGCTCCAGAGACTGTAAGTGTCGGCTCCTGAAATCTAGGTGTCGGCTCCGAAACTCTGAGTGTCGACTCTTGACCGTGCCAAAAATCAGGAAAGCATCTGATCCACCATGGGGTCGGCTCCAGACCTTCTAGGTGTCGACTCCATGCTCTGAATTTTGAAACATACTTCTGGCAATTGATTCAAAAATGTATTTCTTTATCCTTTTTGATTGATCAAATCTTTTTAAGCCCTGAAACACTTGTTAATCTATTAGTAATAAAATGAATATACTCATATCTTTTTATTAATCATCAAAATCAATAATTGGGTCAACAAGGATGAATTATATGGTAACTGTTTCCTAGGGTTCTTGGAGTTTGCTCGGCAACTCTTCGACCTATCCGGACGTCGGGTTCCATTGCTAGATGGGCACATCGATTAGTATAGAAAGTTGTTTCTATGCTACCGGCTTAGGTTCGAACCTAGAGAGTCACACGCATAGAAGTTTCCTAGGATGATCTGTTTGCTGATCAACGATTGAGAATCGTATATGATTTAATTAATCAATTTGATTGATTGAATTATCTCAATTGGGTTAAGTACAAGTGAATAAGATTCAATTTGGTTTAAGTCTATTAGAAGGACTAGTCAATTTCAAATATTGATTTGAAATTAGACTTGATTTGGATTTAAATAGATTCAGGACTAGCCAAATTTGATTTGGGCTTGGACCATGATCTATGTGGGTTCAGTCAATAAATTCAGATCAGATTAAACCATCACCTGAACCCAAACCTCTCGCATAAGGATCTCATATGATGAGATGGCTAAAATCTCATCTCATGAGAGATTAAATTCTCATGTAGAATTTAATGCCTAACATTAATTTTCCCGAATTCGTGTTAGGATTTAGCCACGACTCTTTGGTTTTCACCGAACGTCGGAATTAGCCACGTGACTCTTTGGTTTTCACCGAACATCGGAATTAACCAAACGCCACACCTCTCGGCGTCTCTTTTCTTTTTACCAACGGCGAAATTCTTAATGTTAGAATTCAATGGGCTAAGGCTAAATGAGACTATAAATAGAGGACATCCCTCACCAGATTACACAGAACAACAACACACGATATGTCGTGGATTGTAATTTTAAAAGGTTAGAATAGAAAATCCTGGTGATTCTGGTGTTAGCGGAAGCGTGGTGGATCTTAGAGGAAGATTCAAGTGGGAGGATTCAAGATCAGCAAAGTTGTTTTTCCGCGAGCTAGCACTCCAGAAATCCGATCATTCGGGCTTCGTATGGACGATACTAGAGGCCGGCGATTGAACGGCTGCAGAGCATAAAAGGATTTACCAACTGCCCTTAAGGTAAGTGATATGATCCCTAGATCTTAAGGCATGATTCAAGGCAAGAAGTATGACTTCTTACCTTGAAGATCAAGATATGATCTTGATATTTTATTTATATGCATATTTTATCAAGCGATCCTATATATAAGGCAAAGATATGATCTTGATGCATATTAGATAGATTAATATGTAATTTTTTAGTTTCCGCATTGATAATAGTTATCAAATTTTAAAATATGCATGCCTCGGAATTTTTTTCTTCTCCCTACATATTCATATGCTTTGTGATGCATTAGGACGAAGGACCTTGTTTTTATCATCAGGGGCCTGTTAGGAAGATCCTAGGAGGGCCAAAGGAACTCCAAAATCTTGAGCTCCGTGTCTTCGTAACCTTATTATTATTATTTGCTAGAGGACAGCCAGAGTTTTGTTCAGATCTATCTGGTTTTAATTGCATGAAGCAGAGCTAATGCCGGGAAATTGATGCAGTAA
The DNA here is from genome assembly GCA_900491605.1 of Calamus simplicifolius. Taxonomy (NCBI): domain Eukaryota; kingdom Viridiplantae; phylum Streptophyta; class Magnoliopsida; order Arecales; family Arecaceae; genus Calamus; species Calamus simplicifolius. The sequence goes on from UESW01004812.1 coordinate 296,202, forward strand.
TTTATCTTTCACCCTCTATATTTGTGGACGGGTGCAGATGAATAGGAGTGGGCTTAGGGGTTGGTAGCGTCTGATACGGTCAAGGCGACCAAGGCAGGGACTCATGGATCCATTGGTTTCCACTGCTAATTCTATTGGTTCCATTGCTCCTTTTGATCTCAATTTTGAGAGAAAAAAATGAGAGCCAGAACATCAGAAGCTGCAATCAATCTCTGTGCTTTAACTTCCCTGACCCTTTCTCCTTCGCGACCACCTCTGGGCACCGTTGTGGTTTTCTTTTGAGACATCTCACTGACAGGTATGGATGCAAAAACAAAATCTATTGGTGGGCTCAGTTTCAATCTTTCCTTGCTTCATTTAATAATATAAAGGCTAGCATCGATTCACCTATAATGAGAGAAGGCTACATAGCTTTCATTGTTGAAAATTTAAGTTGTTTAAGCTTCAGGTGTGGGTTGATCTACATCATATATCAGTTGTTTTATGAACCTCTTCTTTAAAAGCATTGTTGGTCCGGCACATGGTGACCGCCGATAGACTAACGTTTAATGCATGGTTTCATTACTAAGCTTACAGCAGTCCTTTTTGCCGGGATGTTTCAGTTAGCACCATGTAATGTACTCTTTCTTAGAGATGCCTTAAATTGGGAAGGATTTTTGACTGCAGACCTGTAAACTTGATCAAGTTGTTTGGTCCAAAATTTTTTCTCATCAAGTTGCTAACAATCTTACTTAAATCATGTATCTGTTGGAATTAGATCCGAACCTTTGGTGAAGACCATCACCATAAAACTCAAGAATTATCCATGTTAAATCATTAAGAATCCATAAACATAAACAGAAGTGTACCTGAATCCATATTGCTTGATTGCTCTCCAGAGTCCTGCGGTTGGCCTTCCAGATCAACACGTACTCCAGAAAGCCTTTTAGAATTTTCTCTAGGCTATTCTTTCTGATGATGGGATTTAGAGAAGAAGGTTGTGCGTGCGATTCAGGGACCATAACCGCTATATATAGATAATCTCATCATTATCTTTTGCTATTCCTATTTTAGCCCATCATAAAAATAGAAATAACCCCTTAGGTCTCTACACATTAAAGGGCCACACCTAATTAGATACATTAAAGCCCAAATTACTAAACCTCAGCTGATCACTTTTAATTGGGCTTAACTTATTTGACAGTCCGCAACATAATTATTTCACATATAAGCCCAATGTTGGATTAAAAATCCAACAATCTCCCAATGGGCTATGTGTAACCTTATAATTATGTTGCAAAAATAACCAAATGAGCTCAATTTTACTGTCATTACTAAATGTATCTATAACCAATCCGGTCCATCAACCATACTAACATAGGATCAAAGCGGCCTTTGTTATATCTATCATAACTCGACCCATCAATGGTCACGTATGTTGACACAACTGAATGACATGGATCATGATGTGGATGTGTAGCATGGAAAATTACATGTAATGTGATCTTAACATGCCTATTTCCAACTGATCCTTGTTAAACTTGAGTGAGATCAAAACTTTAACATAATTGTATAGAGTGTACTGAACTGAATGAAATACTTTAGAAACTGAATGAAATACTTTATTTCTGATCAGAAAATATCCAAACACATAAGTGTGTACAAACTAAACATAAACATAAAATAGAAGCAATACAAACTCCACTGAATGTAAGCATCGTCATGTTCTATAACGCCCATGTGAGCAGTATGCTCATGAAAGACCTTGGGTGGCACACCCTTTGTAAGGGGATCTGCAACCATGAAGTTTGTCCCTATATGCTCTATAGAAATATGACCACTCTGTACTCTTTCCTTTACAACCAGGAACTTGATGTCAATATGCTTTGACTTGATCGAGCTCCTATTGTTGTTGGAATACAATACGGCTGACTTGTTGTCACAAAATAACTTTAGCGGTCTTTCAATTCCTTCCAATATGCGCAGCCCAGTGACAATTTTTCAGCCATATCCCATGATTGGATGCTTCATAACATGCTATAAATTCTGCTGCCATGGTAGAAGCTATGAGTGTCTGTTTTGCACTTCTCCAAGAAATAGCCCCTCCACCTAACAGATATACATAGCCCGAAGTGGATCTTTTACTATCTTGGCATCCAGCAAAGTCGAAGTCAGAATACCCAATGATCTCAAAATGATCTGATCTCCTATATGTGAGCATGTAATCTTTGTTCTTTTCAGATATCTCATAACCCTTTTGGCTGCTTTCCAATGATCCATACCTGGGTTGCTTAAATATCTGCCTAACACTCCAACAATGTACGCAATATCGAACGCGTACAAACTTGAGCATACATTAGACTCCCTACAACCGAAGCATAAGGAATCTTCTGCATCTCTTCAACTTCAAGGTTTCCTTTTGGGCACTGATTAATACTGAATTTATCTCCTTTAGCGATGGGGTATCACCTGGTTTGCAATTTTGCATGCTAAACTCTCTCTTTGTGATAATCCAAGGATACCCTGAGAACGATCTCGATGTATCTGGATTCCAATACAAAGGAGGCATCACCAAGATCTTTCATTTGAAAATTACTTGATAGAAATCTCTTGGTTTCGTGCAACATGCCTATATCATTTGTGGCAAGCAAAATGTCATCCATATACAAAACCAGAAAAATGTATTTACTCCCACTGAACTTGTGATACACACAATCATCAACTGCATTCACTCCAAAATTAAATGAGAGAATTACTTGATGAAATTTGTGGTACCATTGACGAGAAGCTTGCTTTAACCCATAAATGGATTTTATCAATTTGCAAACCATTTTCTTTGAGTCTCCTGACACAAAGTTTTCTGGTTGCACCATATAAATTGTCTCATCAATGTCTCCATTGAGAAACATCGCTTGACATCCATTTGATGGAGTTCCATATCATACTGTGCAACAAGAGCCATGATTGTCCTAAAAGAGTCCTTCGATGAAACTGGAGAGAAGTCTCTTTAAAGTCAATCCCTTCCTTTTGAGTATAGCCTTTAGCCACAAGACGAGCTTTATACCTTTCCACATTACCCTTTGAATCCTATTTGGTCTTAAAAATCCATTTGCAACCAATGGGTTTCACACCTTCTGGTAATGAACAAGTTCCCAAACTTTATTGTCTTGCATAGACTTATACTCTTCTTTCATTGCTTCAATCCACTTTTCTGAATTGGAACCTTGTATGGCTTGAAGAAAGTTGAGAGGATCATCTTCCATCATGCCATTATTTTCCTCATGTTCCTGAAGAAACACTATATAATCATCCGGAATAGCATTTTCTTTCTCTAGTGGATCGCCGCAAGGCACTTGTTCTTGATGCACTTGTTCTTGAGATTGTTGAGTTTGTACCTCTGAGGGTTGAACAACAATTTCTGTTGTTCTGGAATTGCAACTTGATCATTATCAAAAATAATTATAGGAATAGGAACTAGCTGCTCTTCAACAAGAGTAGTAGGTTCCAATTCCTCCTCAAAGACAAAGTCTCTAACTTTATTTCTCTCCCCAAACTCAATATCCTCAAAGAACGTTGCAGTTCCCATCTCAAAAATTATCATTGATTTGGGATCATAAAACTTGTAACCCCTGGATCGCTCAGAATAACCAACAAAATAGCTACTCACTTAGTAGCTCTCACTGTCCTGGAGTCCAATTTCTTTTCATATGGCCTATAAGGCCTTGCCTCAGCTGGACATCCCCAAACATGAAAATGCTTTAGACTAGGCTTCCATCCTATCCAAAGCTCATAAGGTATTTTGATAGCTGCTTTAGTTGGTACTCTATTCAGAATGTAGGTTGTTGTCTTCAGTGCCTTTCAACTCTATTTCTAGAGATGTAACCTAAATGCTTGTGCCACAATGTTCCTAAATTTTTATTGTAAATTTTACGCTTAGTACCTCTTGATTCCATATTCAGGGTTTCATTATAAGAAGTAACAGTATCAAGCAAATATAGATTGGCATACACCATAAGAGAACCAGTTCCAATAATATTTGAATTTAACGAAAGACTAAACTGACTATTTCCAAATGAACAATAATATCTAATTTGTCCAAAGCTGAAATAAAAACTAAATTTCATCTAAATGATGGTACTACAAAACTGACTGTCGACGTCCCTCAGTGCAACCAACTTTTAATCGAAGAGAACCTCCGTCTTGCCGGCCTTGTTCCGTCTAGTGGTGAGTGGCTGATTACTCACCTTGCTTTTTCTGGCCTTCTCCTCTTTCCTTTCTCTTTTTTTTTTTACACCTTTCCTCTACCTTGATACAGGAATGGCACCATCACTTCACGTTATAAGAAAAGCTACCACAAGGAAAAGAAAGATCAAAGCAGATGGGGCTCCTGCCGCAAGGAGGTACGTCACCAAGACCGCTAGGAGGGCCGAGGCCGGAGAGGCCTTTGGAAGGGGCGAGACTGAGGGAGAGGCAAAGGTCATAGAGGCCTCTAATGAGAGCGAGGTGGAAAGGGCTGAAGCTAGCAGCCCTAGGAAGCGAGGCGGTAAGGGCCGAGGCTGGAGAGGTATCAGGGTAGAATGAGGCGGGGGAAAGAGATCTACCTCATTCGTCTTTACCAGTGCCGCATCCGTCTCCTATTGATGTAATCGATACGTCTTCGAAGAAGGGGACTAAAGAGCCGTCACCATGCCCCATGGTCACCAAAGTGGAACCGGCCAACTCAGCTACAAGGCCGACTCTGGGAGCCACCTTATCTCCCGAAGGGCAGCGGCCGAGGCGTCTCCACCAATAAAGGCGCCAAAGGAGGCAGAGTCGGGGGCTGAGTCTTCGCCTGTAGCCATGAGGCCGCAGAAGGGGATGGCATCGATCCCTCGTTTCAATCAATTTTGACGTGCCATAGCCATTGGGCCGAGTGGACATTGGCCCAGGCTTCGGTGCCCGAGCTGCAAGGGTTCCTTCGACACCAAGGGAGATCTACTTTCTTTCGGGAGGCGTCCGTGGTGTATCTTTGGGTAAGTATTGTCCCATTGTCAAAACTTTTGTGACTGTTTCTTTATCTAACTTAAGCAATCCGATTAGGCATTGAATTCTATGACCGCCATGAGGGACCTTTGGTCCCAGGCCGAGGCCACTCTCGATCAATCCATGGAGGAAATTCGAGAGATTCGGGCTAGAGCGGAGAGGGCCGAGGGTCCTAGAGGAGGCCCGGGCGGAGATGGTTCGGGCGCGAAAAGCTAAAGCCGAAGTCGAGGCTGCCCGACTTCGTATCCTGGCCCGGGTTGAGAAGGCGGAGGAGGCGCTCGAAGTGGCTCAGCGCCAGGCGGCCAATGAGCTTGATAATGCTCAGGTGGCAGAGGAAAAGCAAAGGGTGGCCGAAGAGAGTCAGAAAGCCGCTGAAGCGGAAATTTACTTGCTACAGCACCGGCTGCACTCTGCCACCATTGAGATCAAAGTGGCTGAGAAGAGGGCCAAGAATGCCGAGGAAATTTCTCACCAACGAGACGCCGAGACAGCACATCTGAAGGCGGCGGTGACCGAGGCCGAGAGGAAGGTTGACGAGGCTGAGAAGAAGGCCACCAAGGATGAGGAGAAGGCCGCTGAGGCCGAGAAGAAAGTCATCGAGGCCGTAGAGGATTTTAGGAAGTCCAAAGCCTTTAGTAGGGAGCTGGCCGAGACAACTGCATTTGCATACGATGGCGGCTTCCAAGACTGCAAGGAGAAAATACGCAGACTCTATGGCCTCGAAGGAATTGAAGAGCTGGAGCCGGACAAAGTTCCCGAAGATGACGACCTAGCTCCGGCTCAACCTTAGTTTCTTTTGTTTCCTTTATATTGTATTAAGTCCGATTTGATCGGTAGTTTTGTAACTTTCCTTAGCAATGAAAATTTCTTACTCAATTCTCATTTTGATTTGCATCATAACCAATTATCAATGATTACCAATTATCAATGATGGATATGAATAAGCCGTAGTGGCCGCTATCAAGGCCGTAGGCAGAGTCATAGCTAATAACTGCACTCGTGTGACCTGGTGGTCTTGACAAATGGCCTCGCGCCGCAGGTTATTGACACCGGAGGGTAGCACCGATGCGAAGTCGATTAAGGGGCTATCGACAAGAGGTCGGGTGGTGCCAAGGCACGGCTAGGCCAACCAGACAAGGGGTTGGGCCTTTTGAAAAGTTAAACTTCCAATACCGATGCGGAGTGGTTTTCGTGTGCCGATGCGGAGTCGAGTTAAGACGCCGACGCGGAGTCGAGTTAGGACGCTGACGCGGAGTCGAGCTAAGGTGCCGACGCGGAGTCGAGCTAAGACGCCGATGCGGAGTCGAGCTAAGGTGCCGACGCGGAGTGGAGCTAGTACGCCGACGGAGGCTCGGGCTTAGAGTGCCAAGGGGAGACTCGGGCTTGGAATGCCGACGCGGAGCCGGACTTGAGGCTTAGAGTGCCGAGGGGAGACTCGGGCTTGGAGTGCCGATGTGGAGCCGGGCTTGGAGGCTTAGAGTGCCAGGGGAGACTCGGGCTTGGAGTGCCGAGGGGAGACTCGGGTTTGGAGTGCCGACGCGGAGCTGGGCTTGGAGGCTTAGAGTGCCGAGGGAGACTCGGGCTTGGAGTACTGACGCGGAGCTGGGCTTGGAAGCTTAGAGTGCCGAGGGGAGACTCGGGCTTAGAGTGCCGACGGAGCCAGGCTTGGAGGCTTAGAGTGCCGAGGGGAGACTCGGGCTTGGAGTGCCGACGCAGGTGGGCTTCGAGGGAGAAGCAGGATCACTCAAAAACATGTCATTGAGAATATTTTGAATAGGTACTCCGGCAGGCTAGCTTAAGCTAAGAAAATTAACAAACTACTGATAATACCGTCGTAGGTTGTCTGCGTTCCACGTGCGGGGGAGAGGCTTCCGTCTAGCTCCTCAACTTTGTATGCTCCGGTGAAGCACCTCTGTGACTCGATAGGGTCCTTCCCATCTTGGCGCTAGCTTGCCTCCTTCCGTCGGCTTTGATATTTCGGCTCGTCGAAGGACTAGGTCTCCGGGATGGAACGTCTTAGGTTGTACTCGGGCATTGTAGTATCTGGCCGCCCGCTGATTGAAGGCCGCCATCCGGAGCCGCGCTCGGTCCCGTAGCTCTTCTACTAGGTCGAGGTTGGCCTGCAGCTGATTTGGATTGTCCCCCTCACTGTACAACTCCGTACGGGGGCTCGGGACACCTATCTCCACGGGAATGACAGCTTCGACCCGAAGACCAGGCTGAAAGGAGTCTCTCCGGTGGGGTCCGCGGCATTGTGTGGTAGGCCCAAGCACACTGGGGAGTTCTTCCACCCATCGTCCTTTGCAGTCATCTAGCCGGGCCCTCAGTCCTTGAAGGATAATGCAGTTGGTCACCTCGGCCGCACGTTGGTCTGGGGATACTCCACAGAGGTGAACCGCTGATGAATGCCTAGCCCGATGCAGTACTCCTGGAAGGCCGTGTTGTCGAACTGCCGGCTGTTGTCAGTGACGAGAGTATGCAGCAGCCCGAACCGGCATATTATAGACTTCCAAAAGAAGGATCTCACCTTGCCCTCGGTAATCTTGGCGAGTGCCTCGGCCTCGATCCACTTGGTAAATGGTCGACGGCTACTAGTAGGAATTTGCGCTGACCGAAAGCTGGAGGGAATGGTCCTAGATGTCCATACCCCACTGGGCGAAGGGCCAAGGTGCAACTAGGGGGGTCAGCTGAGACGTCGGTTGGCGTTGGACGTTGGCATGGCATTGGCAACTGTCATACCTCTTGACGAGTTTGGACGCATCCTCCCTCATTGTTAGCCAGTAGTATCCTTGTCGCAAGGCTTTGTACGCCAGAGCTCTGCCCCCAAATGACTTCCACATATACCTTCATGTATTTCCGCAGGATGTAGTATGCTTCCGTGGGGCCGACGCATTTGAGGACCGGGTACGAGAATGATCTTCGGTAGAGCTTTTCGTCCATCATCAAAAACTTCGGGGCCGCCTCTTGAGCAGCCTAGCCTCAATCGAGTCCTCGAGAAGGGCGCCGTCAGTTAGGTACCGGATATAAGCATCCATCCATGAAGGCTCTTGCTCGACCGGTAGGATCTCCTCCGTGGCTTCGATGCTTGGGACTTCCAGATGCTCCACATAGGTTCTTCCCAACGTCCCGTCAACTGAGGTAGCAAGTCGGGACAGGGCATCAGCTCTGGCATTCTCCCCCCGAGGAATATAACTGACGCTGAAGTAGGCTAAGAGAGAGGCTTTTGACTGCACCATACTCAAGTAACGGGATATAGTAGGATCCCGCGCCTTGTATTCTCAGTGATTTGGCCAGTGACTAGCTGGGAGTTAGTGAATGCTCTAAGATACTTCACCCGAGCTTCAGGCCAATCTTATTTCGACAGTAGGGCCTCATACTCCGCCTGGTTATTGGTGGCTAAAAGAGAAAGTGGAGAGCACACTTGGTTACAACTCCGTCCAGTTGGCTAGGATGAGGCCCGCGCTACTCCCTTGGGAATTTGACGCTCGTCCACATGAAGGATCCACTCATCCTCTCCAGTCCCAGGAGTTAAGGGGTTTGCATGGGAGTCTTCTGGTTGCTCCTCGCTCCAGGTGCTTCGACCAAGAAATCTGCCAGGACCTGAGATTTCATAGCCAATCGGGGACGGAAAGATAGATTAAATTCTCCCAGCTTAAGCGCCCACTTCGCCAGTCGGCCTGAAGTGTTTGGACGAGTGAGAATCGCCTTGAGTGGTTGGTTCGTAACTACCACGATCGGATGAGCTTGAAAATAGGACTGGAGGCGCTGGGCGGATACGATCAATGTGAAGATAATCTTCTCAATTCTCGAATGCCTGTCTTTGCATCGTGAAGCACCTTACTGGTGTAATACATCGGCTTTTGTGTTCCGCTGGTGTCCATGCAAACCAGCACAGAACTGACAGCTTCGGGAGAAGCCACAAGGTACAGAAGAAGTTCTTCTCCACCCTTTGGCTTGGACAGCAGCGGCGGGGGGATAAAAATTCTTTCAGTGCCTCGAAGGCCTTCTGGCATTCCCTCGTCCATTCGAATTCATTGACTCTACGGAGTGCCTTGAAGAAAGGCAAGCACCTCTCAGCGGACCTGGACAGAAAGCGGCTCAAGGCTGCCACTCTTCCCGTCAGGCATTGCACTTCCTTCTTGTTGGTGGGAGGTCTCATGTCCAGGATGGCTCGGACTTTATCAGGGTTCGCCTCGATTCCTCGTTGGGTCACCATGAAACCCAAGAATTTGCCAGCCGTCACCCCAAAGGCACACTTGCGTGGGTTCAGCTTCATTTGGTATCGGCGGAGGTTACCGAAGGTCTCCGTTAGGTCGGCGATATGGCTGGTGGCGCGGACACTTTTTGTCAACATGTCATCCACGTATACCTCCATATTGCGCCTGATCTGATCCTCAAAGACTTTGTTCATTAGCCTTTGGTAAGTGGCCCCTGCATTCTTCAGTCCGAATGGCATCACCTTGTAGCAGTATAGCCCCTTCTCGGTTATAAAAGAGGTAGCTTCCTTGTCTGCCGGGTTCATCCTGATTTGGTTGTACCCAAAGAAAGTGCCCATGAAGCTAAGGGTCTCATGGCCGGACGTAGCGTCCACCAGTTGGTCGATCTGAGGCAACGGAAAGCTGTCCTTGGGGCATGCTTTGTTGAGGTCGGTGAAGTCTACGCACATCCTCCAGCTCCCGTTGGCCTTGCGACCATCACAACGTTAGCCAACCATTCGGGTAGCGAACTTCCCGAATATGGCCCGCAGCTCTCAGCTTGCGGATCTCCTCATCGATGGCTTTCTGCCTACCAGGAGCAAGCTCCTCTTCTTCTATCGGATAGGCTGGTATTCTGACTTGAGGTTGAGTTGATGATGATTATCTCCTCAGGGATGCCTGGCATATCTGATAATGACCATGCAAAGATGTTGGAGTTGACACACAGGAAAGCAAGAAGCCGATCGTGCGCCTCTTCCGAAAGTAGTGCTCCGATCTAGATGGTCCTCATTGGGTCCTCCCCTAAGGGGAAGGCTAGAAGGTGCTCGGCTAGCTCCCCCCTCCTCTCCAAGTCTCGGGGGTCGAGTAGTTCAGGCGTTGCAGCTGACACCATCTCCTGTGGGCTGGGGGCTAAGTGGCAACAGAGCGGTGGTGGGCTCTGTTCTCCCTTTATTTCTCCGACCCCTTCGTCGGTAGGGAATCTCACCAGCAATCTTTTGGTAGAGATAACAGCATCCAGCAGATTCAAGCCGGGTCTCCCAAAATTGCATTGTAAGCCAGTGGGACCCGGACCACCAGGAAGTTCATGAGAACTGTGCTATGATGCGGTGAGGTTCCGGCGGTAACGGGGAAGGTGAACTCACCCTCCATCCTGACGGAGTCTCCAGTGAAACCCATCAAGGGAGTGGTGACAGGTAGAAGAGAACTTGTATGCAAATTCATTCTAACAAAAGCATCATAACTCAAGACATTCACTGAACTTCCACTATCAACCAGAATCCGCTTTACAGGGTGTTTAGCGATCATCATGGAGACGACGACGCTATCATCATTCTTATTCACTACTCCTTCTAGATCCCTTTTGGAAAAGGGATTACATAGTCTTCTTCCTCCTCTCGTTGTCTTTTTGCACTGCTGCCTGCCCCAGGAGATCATGCCCACAGTCTTTTCCATCGGGGCGTTGTCTATGCTAATCTACGGCGCGAGAAGTACCGATGGACCTGTGTCAGTATGGTTCTTCCTCTAGATGAACTTGCTTAGATGACCTTACTGAATATGTTCCTCGATAGCTTTCTTAAGAGGCGACAGTCTTCAGTGTCGTGGCCATAGTCTCTGTGATATAGGCAATAGAGCTCCTTGCTGCGGGGAATCCCAGACTTCATGGGGGGCTGACGTCAGAAGTAGGGCTCCTCCTCAATTTCCAACAGGATATGAGATATCGGAGCAAGAAGAGGAGTGAACTGCTCCTTGAGAACAAGTGTTTGAGGCCGGTTGTCTGAGCGATGAGGAGGCTCAGACTTCTTGGGTCGTCCTCCAGCAGGCTCCGTGGGCATCGGTTTCTTACTAGAACCTTTGTCGGCCTCCCTTCTGGAAGAGTCCACTTCGTCGGCACGAATATACTTCTGTGCGGACTTAGTAGCTCGGCATAGGAGCCGAGAGGTTTCTTATCTAGGGAATATGCAAATCTAGAAGGACGAAGCCTTCACTTCAGGGCTAGGGTGGCTACAAAATCCTCCAAGTTATAAACTTCGAGCGCGGCCTCCTTGAACCGAGTGACGAAGTCTTTCAGGGTTTCGCCACTCCTTTGTTGGACAACAAACAAGCTATCAGCCACTCGAGGAATCTTTCGGCATGAATCAAAGTGGGCCAGGAAAGATCGCTCGAGCTGTCTGAAGGAATTGATGCCGCGCGGTGGTAAACGTGAGTATCATGCACGTGCTGCCTTCCGCAGTGTGGCCGGAAAGGCCACACACAGAGAGAGTCCGTTGCTCCTTGGACTTGCATGAGAATCTTGTAGCTCTCCAAGCGGTCCAGTGGATCCGTCGTGCCGTCGTACGGGTCCAACTGGGGAAGATGGAACCGAGGTGGGACCGGCTCCTCCATGATGCAGCGAGAAAGCGGAGGATGGTGGTCGTAGTCCATCCCGTGAGGGCTAACGATCCGGCGACTAAGCTCCTCCAATCACTGGTGATATTCATCAAGCCGCCGTTCGGCCCGACGGGCGGCCTTCCTGCCGGTGTCCTCCTTAGAGGAGTCCAAAGATGAGGAAGGGGAAGACTGCCGGTGCAGGGAGTACGCATGTCTTGGTTCCTTCTCACCATGCCGCTGGTGGGAGTGATCAGAATGGCAGGAGAGATATCGTCACCACTTTGAGGCTTCCCGACGAGGATGTTCAGAGAACGAGTGATGGGAGGCCTCAGGAGGAGTCCTGCCCTGATGAGGCTGACTGGCTCCATGACCCTCCTTATGAGGCGGAGGGGGTTGAGGTGGCAAAGGCATGGCGGTGAAGCAGTATTCCTATAGTCCTCGCACCACCGTCATCAGATCTTGTACCTGACTAGTCAGGACGTCAAGCCGATTGGACTGGCCAGCCTATGGTGGTGCAAGAGGTGGAACATGGGCGTTGTCCTCTGATTGCTCAGCCCGCGGGATGCATTCCGCGGCATGGCTGGTGGAAGCCTCCTGAGCTCGCGTTGTCACCATCCTCTTCCTCGCAGAAGTCGAGGGGTTGCAGATGCGTGAAGGTAAACGTCTGTCTGCCGCCCCCCTACCTGGCCCACCAATCTGTTGTTGCCAAACCACTTGTGATGAGCGCCAGGTGTGCTGAGATCTTTGGGGGCTTTCGAGGAGGTGAAAAGGTTGCCTTGTTCCTCCAAGAACCTGCAAGAAGTCCCGGGCTGGTGGTTCCGGCGGAGACCTCCGACGCTCAAGTTAGTGGTTGTGGAACATGAGTTTTTTTTTACAGTCAGAGAGTAGAGATCCTTCCTCCTTATTGCGAGTTAGGAGTTCTTACGTACCTGTTCGGGGGGTCAAATTTACCTCGTTCCATTGTAATCGTGGAATCTGTTTTGTTAGGATGAGCTCCGTGAACAGCGGGCAGGTGAGTCGTTGCCGAATGGGTGCCGCGTATATCGGCAACTGCAGGGTGTGTTGGTAATTGCCCGTGATCTCAGTAAAACAGATGAGCAAGATATGCGGCGGTTAGTGCCTCAGATCCCTAGGTCTGGTATTCAAGACCAGCTAAGTTATACTAGGAAAATGTGCAATATTGAGGCCGAAGCCATAGGCCGAGGCCAAAGCCATAGGCTGGGACCGAAGCCAAGGGCCGAAGTTAAAGGCCGAAGCTAGAGGCCGAGGCTGAAGCTAGGGGCCGAAGCGAGGGTGAGGCCGAAGCTAGAGGCCGAGGCCGAAGCCAGGATGAGGCCGAAGTCAGGGGCCGAAGCGAGGGTGCCGATGCCAGAAATGAGCTATCAACTCATTCAGTTCCGGGAATCTTACCCAGACGCGCGCCCATAACTACCCAGATTCGGCCTGCAACCACCCAGATCGTTCAGCCAGCGATTTTTGGGGGATAAATCTGTTATTATCAGAAAAATCTAAACCTTATCTTATGGGTAAGATTTGGGAATCCAGCCAGCAGATTTTGGAGAGGAAAATCAGCTATTATCCACAAGTAACAAACTTAAGATTTGGATAAGATTTTTCTGATAATGACAGATTTGTCACCCAAAAATCGTTGGCTAGACGATCTGGGCGTTGCAGGCCGAATCTGGGCAGTTATGGGTGCACCTGGGCGCTGGGCGCGCGCTTGGGCGTGCGCCTGGGCGTGCCTGAGCGTCGGCCGTTGGGATTGAGATGACCATCTGGAGGCCAGTTAAACTTGTTGGGGAACGCGGAATACCCCCAAGATCACGGCTATAGCGTATATGAGTAATACAAAAAACTTTTACCGTTCTAATCTATGAGTATAAGATCATACCTTCAGATTTGAACTTTGGAACACTTTGATTCGATTGCTCGACCTTAACCTTTTAGCCTTCCACCGTATTCCCGAAAATACCTTCCTTCTCTCACAAGATGGTGGGATCTCTTGGCCGTCCTAGGGTTTCTTATTTTTCTTTCTCCAAAACTGTTCTCAAAACCTTAACCCTAGCAACCAACTGAGAGGGTATTTATAGGGCTACAACAGGGACCAATAAGAAAATATGAAAAGGACTTCCCGCATAATTAAATCTTCCAATCCTACCCCGGGTTAGGATTCAATTACGTAAATTACAATTCATTCCACTAAAGAATTATAATTGTACTCCTAATCATATTTGAATTTATATTTTTGAGCCTTTAATATTAAATACTTATTATCTCTCCACGTTAAGATTACAGATATCCACCAATTAAATTTAATTACTGACAATATAATTTAATTGGCTTTTATTATCCTTGAGACTTATCCACTCAACTTATTTGATGTATCGGATTCAAAATCCACTTGCAAGATTTGATACAATCAAAACTTATAAGCTTCTCAAGGGATATCATCAATCCAAATTAACAGGACGTGGATTCCTTCAACTATTAATATTCACCATATATATAATGTTATTGCCCAACCCACTGAGTTTATTGACTCATAGAATCTCACTCTATGTGTAATCAAAGCAATAATCACTACATACGTGTCTAGAAATAGAATTCGGATTAAGAGCATAAGTAATCATAATATTCATGAGTTTTAAATTATTTTATAAAGTCAGTATAAAATAATTAACTCAACTGGGTCCTATTCAATACACACAAAGTGTACTNTAATACCGATGCCAATAGAGACTCTTTTGTACTCTCGAGGGATCGAATGGCATTCGGACAGCTTTGACTGCCGAGATCCCTCGGTGCAACCAACCTTTAATCGAAGAGAACCTCCGTCTTGCCGGCCTTGTTCCGTCTAGTGGTGAGTGGCTGATTACTCACCTTGCTTTTTCTGCCCTTCTCCTCTCTTCCCTCTTCTTTTTTTTTTTTTACACCTTTCCTTTTCCTTGGTACAGGAATGGCACCATCACTTCATGAGATAAGATAAGCTGCCACAAGAAAAAGGAAGATTAAAGCAGATGGGGCCCCTGCCGCAAGGAGGGCCGTCACCAAGACTGCCACGAGGGCCAAGGCCAGAGAGGCCTTTGGAAAGGGCGAGACTGAGGGAGAGGCAAAGGTCATAGAGGCCTCTAATGGGAGCGAGATGGAAAGGGCCGAAGCCAGCAGAGCCCTAGGAAGCGAGGCGGTAAGTGCTGAGGCTGGAGAGGTATCAGGGCAGAATGAGGCGGGGGAAAGAGATCTACCTCATTCGCCTTTACCAGTGCCACATCTATCTCCTATTGATGTAATCGATATGTCTCCGGAGAAGGACTAAAGAGCCGTCACCACACCCCATGGTCACCGAAGCGGAACCGGCCAACTCAGCTACAAGGCCGACTCCGGGAGGCACCTTATCTCCCGAAGGGGCAGCAGCCGAGGCATCTCCACCAGTAAAGGAGCCAGAGAAGGCAGAGTCGGAGGCTGAGTCCTCGCCTGTAGCCATGAGGCCGGTAGAAGGGGATGGCATCGATCCCTCATTTCAATCAATTCTGAAGCATCATAGCCGTTGGGCTGAGCGGACATTGGCCTAGGCTTCGATGCCTGAGCTGCAAGGGTTCCTTTGACACCAAGGGAGATCTACTTTCTTCCGGGAGGCATCCGTGGCGCATCTTTGGGTAAGTATTGTCCCATTGTCAAAACTTTTGTGACTGTTTCTTTATCTAACTTAAGCAATCTGATCAGGCATTGAATTCTATGACCGCCATAAGGGGCCTTTGGTCCCAGGCTGAGGCCGCTCTCGATCAATCCATGAAGGAAATTCGAGAGATTTGGGCTAGAGTGGAGAGGGCCGAGGCGGTCCTGGAGAAGGCCCGGGCGCAAAAAGCTAAAGCCGAAGCCAAGGCTGCTCGACTTCGTATCCTGGCCCGGGCTGGGAAGGTGGAGGAGGCGCTCGAAGTGGCTCAGCGCCAGGCGGCCAATGAGCTTGACAATGCTCAGGTGGCAGAGGAAAAGCAAAGGGTGGCCGAAGAGAGTCAGAAAGCCGCTGAAGCAGAAATTTACTTGCTACAACACCAGCTGTACTCTGCCACCATTGAGATCAAAGTGGCTGAGGAGAGGGCCAAGAATGCCGAGGAAATCACTCGCCAACGAGACGCCGAGGCAGCACATCTGAAGGCAGCGGTGACCGAGACCAAGAGGAAGGTCAACGAGACCGAGAAAAAGGCCACCAAGGCTGAGGAGAAGGCCACCGAGGCCGAGAAGAAAGTCATCGAGGCCGTAGAGGATTTTAAGAAGTCCAAAGGCTTCAGTAGGGAGCTGGCCGAGACAACTGCATTTGCCTATGATAGCGGCTTCCAAGACTGCAAGGAGAAAATACGCAGACTCTACGGCCTCGAAGGAATTGAAGAGCTGGAGCTGGACGAAGTTACCGAAGATGACGACCTAGCTCTGGCTCAACCTTAATTTCTTTTGTTTCCTTTATATTGTATTAAGCCCGATTTGATCGGCAGTTTTGTAACTTTCCTTAGAAATGAAAATTTCTTGCTCAATTCTCATTTTGATTTGCATCATAACCGATTATCAATGATCAGATATGAATAAGCCATAGTGGCCGCTATCAAGGCCGTAGGTAGTCATAGCTAATAACCACACTCGTGTGACCTGGTGGTCTTGACAAATGGCCTCGCGCCGCAGGTTACCGACACTGGAGGGTAGCACCGATGCGAAGTCGATTAAGGGGCTATCGACAAGATGTTGGGTGGTGCCAAGGCACGGCTAGGCCAGCACAGACAAGGGGTTGGGCCTTTTGAAAAGTTAAACTTCCAATACCGACGTGGAGTTGGTTTTCGTGTGTCGATGCGGAGTCGAGTTAAGACACCGACGCTGAGTCGAGTTAGGACGCCAACGCGAGTTGAGCTAAGGTGCCAAGCGGAGTTGAGCTACGGTGTCGATGCGAAGTCGAGCTAAGGTGCCGACGCGGAGTCGAGCTAGGGTGCCGACATGGAGTCGAGCTAAGACGCCGATGCGGAGTTGAGCTAAGGTGCCGACGCAGAGGCTTGGGCTTAGAGTGCCAAGGGGAGACTCGGGCTTGGAATGCTGACGGAGCTGGGCTTGGAGGCTTAGAGTGTCGAGGGGAGACTCGGGCTTGGAGTGCCAACGCGGAGCCGGGCTTGGAGGCTTAGAGTGCCGAGGGGAGACTCGAGCTTAGAGTGCCGAGGGGAGACTCGGGCTTAGAATGCTGACACAGAGCCAGGCTTGGAGGCTTAGAGTGCCGAGGGGAGACTCGGGCTTGGAGTGCCAATGAAGCCGGGCTTGGAGGCTTAGAGTACCGAGGTGAGACTCGAGCTTATGGTGCCGAGGGGAGACTCGGGCTTGGAGTGCCGACGCGGAGCTGGGCTTGGATGCTTAGAGTGCCAAGGAAAGACTCGGGCTTGAGTGCCGATGCGGAGCCGGGCTTGGATGCTTAGAGTGCCGAGTGGAGACTCGGGCTTGGAGTGCCGACACGGAGCCGGGCTTGGAGGCTTAAAGTGCCGAGGGGAGACTCGGGCTTGGAGTGCCGACGCGGAGCCGGGTTTGGAGGGAGAAGTAGGATCACTCAAAAACATGTCACTGAGAATATTTTGAATGGTATTCCAGCAGGCTAGCTCAAGCTAAGAAAATTAACAAATTACTGATAATACCGACATAGGTTGTCTGCATTCCACGTGCGGGGGAGAGGCTTCCCGTCTCGCCCCTCAACTTTGTATGCTCCGTGATGAAGCACCTCTGTGACTCGATAAGGTCCTTCCCATCTTGGTGATAGCTTGCCTCCCTTTGTCGGCTTTGATATTTTGGCTCATCGAAGGACTAGGTCTCCGGGGTGGAACATCTTAGGTCGTACTCGAGCATTGTAGTATCTGGCCGGCCGCTGATGGAAGGCCGCCATCCAGAGCCGCGCTCGGTCCCATAGCTCTTCTACTAGGTTGATGTTGGCCCGCAGCTGATTTGGATTGTCCCCCTCACTGTACAACTCCGTACGGGGGCTTGGGACACCTATCTCCATGGGAATGACAGCTTCGGACCCGAAGACCAGACTGAAAGGAGTCTCTCCAGTGGGGGTCCGCAGCATTGTGTTGTAGGCCCACAGCACACTGGGGAGTTCTTCCACCCATTGTCCTTTGCAGTCATCTAGTCGGGCCCTCAGTCCTTGAAGGATAATGCGGTTGGTCACCTTGGCCGCACCGTTGGTCTAGGATGCCCCACAGAGGTGAACCGCTAATGAATGCCTAGCCTGTGCAGTACTCCTGGAAGGCCGTGTTGTTGAACTACCGGCCATTGTCAGTGACGAGAGTATGCGGCAGCCCAAACTGGCATATTATAGATTTCCAAAAGAAGGATCTCACCTTGCCCTCGGTAATCTTGGTGAGTGCCTCAGCCTCGATCCACTTGGTGAAATGGTTGACGGCTACAAGTAGAAATTTGTACTGACCGAAAGCTGAAGGGAATGGTCACAGGATGTCCATACCCCACTAGGCGAAGGGCCAAGGTGCAACAAGGGGGTCAGCTGAGACGTCAGTTGGCGTTGGACATTGGCATGGCGTTAGCAACTGTCACACCTCTTGACGAGCTCGGACGCATCCTCCCTTATTGTTAGCCAGTAGTATCATTGTCGCAAGGCTTGTACACCAGAGCTCTGCCCCCCAGATGACTTCCGCATACGCCTTCATGTATTTCCCGTAGGATGTAGTCTGCTTCCGTGGGGCCGACGCATTTGAGGACCAGGTACGAGAATGATCTTCGGTAGAGCTTTCTGTCCATCATCAAAAACTTCGGGACCCGCCTCTTGAGCAGCCTAGCCTCAATCAAGTCCTCGGGAAGGGCGCCGTCAGTTAGGTACCGGATATAAGCGTCCATCCATGAAGGTTCTTGCTCGACCGGTAGGATCTCTTCCGTGGCTTCGATGCTTGGGACTTCTAGATGCTCTACATAGGTTCTTCCCAACATCCCGTCGACTGAGGTAGCAAGTCGGGATAGGGCGTCAGCTCTAGCGTTCTCCCCCGAGGAATATAATTGACGCTGAAGTAGGCTAAGAGAGAGGCTTGTGACTGCACCATACTCAAGTAACGGGACATAGTAGGATCCCGCGCCTCGTATTCTCCAGAGATTTGGCCAGTAACTAGCTGGGAGTCAGTGAATGCTCTAAGGCGCTTCACCCCGAGCTCTCGGGCCAATCTTATTCTCGATAGTAGGGCCTCATACTCCGCCTAGTTATTGGTGGCTGGAAAGAGAAAGCGGAGAGCGCACTCAGTTACAACTCCGTCCGGGTTGGCCAGGATGAGGCCCGCCCCACTCCCTTGAGAATTTGACGCTCCATCCACATGAAGGATCCACTCATCCTTTCCAGTCCCAGGAGTTGAGGGGTTTGCATGGGAGTCTTCTGGTTGCTCCTCGCTCCAGGTGCATTCGACCAAGAAATCTGCCAGGACCTAAGATTTCATAGCCAATCGGGGATGGAAAAGATAGGATGAATTCTCCTAGCTTAAGCGCCCACTTCGCCAGTCAGCCTGAAGTGTCTGGATGAGCGAGAATTGCCTTGAGTGGTTGGTCCGTGTCTACCATGATTGGATGAGGTTGAAAATAGGGCCGGAGGCACTGGGCGGATACGATTAATGCGAAGATAATCTTCTCAATTCTTGAATACCTAGTTTCCGCATTATGAAGCACCTTACCGGTGTAATACACCGGCTTTTGTGTTCCGCTGGTGTCCATGCAAACCAGCACGGAGCTGACAGCTTTGGAAGAAGCCGCGAGGTACAAAAGAAGTTCTTCTCCACCCTTTGGCTTGGACAGCAGCGGCGGGGTGGATAAAAATTCTTTCAGTGCCTTGAAGGCCTTCTGGCATTCCCTCGTCCATTCGAATCCATTGACTCTTCGGAGTGCCTTGAAGAAAAGCAAGCACCTCTCAGTGGACCTGACAGAAAGCAGCTCAAGCCTGCCACTCTTCCCGTCAGGCGTTGCACTTCCTTCTTGTTGGCGGGAGGTCTCATGTCCAGGATGGCTCGGACTTTATCAGGGTTTGCCTTGATTCCTCGTTGGGTCACCATGAAACACAAGAATTTATCGGCCGTCACCCAAAGGCACATTTGCGTGGGTTCAGCCTCATCTGATATCGGCGGAGGTTGCCGAAGGTTTCCGTTAGGTCGGCGATATGGCTGGTGGCGCGGACACTTTTTGTCAACATGTCCACGTATACCTCCATGTTGCGCCCGATCTAATCCTCAAAGACTTTGTTCATTAGCCTTTGGTAAGTGGCCCCACATTCTTCAGTCCGAATGGCATCACCTTGTAGCAGTATAGTCCCTTCTCGGTTATGAAAGAGGTAGCTTCCTCGTCTGGGGTTCATCCTGATTTGGTTGTACCTAGAGAAAGCGTCCATGAAGATAAGGGTCTCATGGCCGGATGTAGCGTCCACCAGTTGGTCGATCTGAGGCAATGGGAAGCTGTCCTTGGGGCATGCTTTGTTGAGGTCGGTGAAGTCTATGCACATCCTCCAGCTCCCATTGGCCTTGCGGACCATCAAGACGTTAGCCAACCTTTCGAGGTAGCGAACTTTCCGGATATGGCCCGCAGCTCTCAGCTTGCGGATCTCCTCATCGATGGCTTTCTGCCTATCAGGAGCGAAGCTCCTCTTCTTCTGTCAGATAGGCCGGCATTTTTGCTTGAGGTTGAGTTGATGAGTGATTATCTCCTCAGGGATGCCTGGCATATCCGATGACGACCATGCGAAGATGTCAGAGTTGGCACGCAGGAAAGCAAGAAGCCGATCGCGCGCCTCTTCCGGAAGTACTGCTCCAATCTGGATAGTCCTCATTGGGTCCTCCCCTAAGGGAAAGGCTAGAAGGTGCTCGGCTGGCTCCCCCTCCTCTCCAAGTCTCGAGGGTTGAGTGGTTCAGGCATTGCGGTCAACACCATCTCCTACGGGCTAGGGGCTAAGTGGCAGCAGAGCGGTGGTGGGCTCTGTTCTCCCTTCATTTCTCTGACCCCTTCGTCGGTGGGGAATCTCACCAGCAATCTTTGGTGGAGATAACAACATCCAGCAGATTCAAACCGTGTCTCCTCAAAATTTCATTGTAAGCCAGTGGGACCCGAAGCACAAGGAAGTTCATGAGAACTGTGCTCTGACGCGGTGAGGTCCTGGTAGTAACAGGGATGGTGACCTCACCCTCCACCCTGACGGAGTCTCTAGTGAAACCCATCAAGGGAGTGGTGACATGTAGAAGAGAACTTGTATGTAAATTCATTCTAACAAAAGCGTCATAACTCAAGACATTCACTAAACTTCCACTATCAACCAGAATCCACTTTACAGGGTGTTTAGCGATCGTCATGGAGACGACGACGCTATCATCATTCTTATTCACTACTCCTTCTAGATCCCTTTTAGAAAAAGGGATTACAGAGTCATCTTCCTCCTCTCGCTATCTTTTTGCACTGCTGCCTATCCCCCAGAAGATCATGGCCATGATCTTTTCCGCCGGGGCGTTGTCTATGCTAATCTACGGCACGGGAAGTACCGATAGACCCGCGAGTAGGGTTCCCCCTTCGGACGAACTTACTTAGATGACCTTGCTAAACAAGTTCCTCGATAGATTTCTTCAAGAGGCGATAGTCTTCAATGTCGTGGCCATAGTCTCTGTGATATCGGCAATAGAGCTCCTTGCTGCGGGGAATCCCAGACTTCATGGGGGGCGGCTGTCAGAAGTAGGGCTCCTCCTCAATTTCCAACAGGATGTGAGATATCGGAGCAAGGAGAGGAGTGAACTTCTCCTTGGGAACAAGTGTCTGAGGCTGGTTGTCTGAGCGACGAGGAGGCTCAGACTTCTTGGGTCGTCCTCCAGCAGGCTCCGTGGGTGTCGGTTTCTTGCAAGAACCTTTGTCAGCCTCCCTTATGAAAGAGTCCGCTTCATCGGCGCGAATGTACTTCTATGCCCGGCTTAGTAGCTCGGCATAGGAGTCGGAAGGCTTCTTATCCAAGGATTATGCAAATCTAGAAGGACGAAGCCCTCACTTCAGGGCTAGGGTGGCTACTGAATCCTCCAAGTTATAAACTTCGAGTACGGCCTCCTTGAACCGAGTGACAAAGTCTTTCAGGGTTTCGCCACTTCTTTGTTGGACAGCAAACAAGCTATCAGCCACTCGAGGAATCTTTCAGCATGCATCAAAGTGGGTCAGGAAAGATTGCTCGAGCTGTTTGAAGGAATTGATGCTACGTGGTGGTAAACATGAGTACCATGCACGCGCCGCCTTCTGCAGTGTGGCCAGAAAGGCCACACACAGGAGAGAGGTTGTCGCTCTTTGGACTTGCATAAGAACCTTGTAGCTCTCTAAGTGGTCGAGTGGATCCGTCGTGCTGTCGTATGGATCCAACTGGGAAAGACGGAACCGATGTGGGACCGGCTCCTCCATGATGCGGCGAGAAAGTGGGGGATGGTGGTCGTAGTCCGTCCCATGAGGGCTAGCGATCTGGCGACTAAGCTCCTCCAATCGCTGGTGATATTCATCAAGCCGCCGTTCGGCCCGATGGGCGGCCTTCCTGCCGGTGTCCTCCTTAGAGGAGTCCAAAGTCGAGGAAGGGGAAGACTTCCGGTGCAGGGAGTGCGCATGTCTTAATTCCTTCTCACCATGCCGCCGGTGGGAGCGATCAGAATGGCGGGAGAGAGATCGCCGCCGCTTTGAGGCTTCCCGACAGGGAGGTTCAGGGAGCGAGTGATGGGAAGCCTCAGGAGGAGTCCTGCCCTGATGAGGCTGACTGGCTCCATGACCCTCCTTATGAGGCGGAGAGGGTTGAGGTGGCAAAGGCATGGCGGTGAAGCAATGTTCCTGTAGTCCTCGCACCACCATCATCATATCTTGTACCTGACTCATCAGGACGTCAAGCCGATCGGACTGGCCAGCCTATGGTGGTGCAAGAGGCGGAACATGGGCGTTGGCCTCTGATTGTTCAGCCCGCGGGAGGCGTTCCACGGCATGGTTGGTGGAAGCTTCCTGAGATCGCGTCATCACCATCTTCTTCCTTGCAAAAGTCGAGGAGTTGCAGATGCGTGAAGGTAAACATCTGTCTGCCGCACCCCCTTTCTAGTGCGCCATTCTGTTACTGCCAAGTCACTTGTGATGAGCACCGGGTGTGCTGAGATCTTCGGGGGCCTCCGAGTAAGTGAAAAGGTCCTTCTTTCCTCCTCGAACCTGCAAGAAGTCCCGGGCCGGTGGTTCCAGCGGGGACCCTCCGATGCTCAAGTTAGTGAGCTTGTCGAATAGGAATGTGTTGTGAGAGTATATTTCAGAGAGAAGAAGAAGAAGATCCTCGGCCCTGAGCTTGGGGTCTTCCTTTTATACCTGTCTGGGGGGTTTCTTTTGTCTTGTTCCGTTGAAACCATCGAATCTGCTTCGTTAGGATGAGTTTCGTGAACAACGGGTAGGTGAGTCGTTGCCGATTGGGTGCCGCGTATATCGGCAACTGCAGGGTGTGTTGGTAATTGCCCGTGATCTCGGTAAAACAGATGAGCAAGATATGCGGCAGTTAGTGCCTCAGATCCCTGGGTCCGATATTCGAGAATAGCTCCGTTATACTAGAAAAATGTACAATATTGAGGCCGAAGCCAAGGGCCGAAGCGAGGATGAGGCCGAAGCTAGAGGCTGAGGCCGAAGCCAGGGGCCGAAGCGAGGATGAGGCCGAAGCTAGAGGCCCGAAGGCCGAAGTCAGGTGCCGACGCCAGAAACGAGCTATCAACTCATTCGGCTCCGAAAATCGTGCAAGGTCTTATGCTGCTGCCCAGAGGATGTGATCAGCCACATCAAAATTCATAAAATGTTGGGATATCTCTTGGTTGCAAATTTTATATGCTTGTTAAAATTCTACATATTGTATGTATATGCAGAAAGGATAGGGTGATTGTTTCAGTATTTTTTGAGGTTGATGGGGTGCGTGCCAGCATAACTGTTGGTCAAAAGTTCAGAGAATGTTTGGCAATTATTTCTGCACGACTTTCACAGAGAACTAGATACAATTAGTATCAAATCAGGAACCCTTCATTTGCTAATATGATCTAAGACCTTGATACTAAAATTATATGGAAGCAAGGCTATTAATCTTGGTTTCATGGTCAGCAGGGGTGAAGCTAGGATTATTTCATTTGGAAACAAATATGGATAAGTATTTGATTTAATCATATAGCGCCCTGTTTAGCACAGTTAACCTAATCCTATCTATGGTTCCTTCTCAGATTTCAAAAGCCACATTGAAGGCAAAGAAAGAGAAAAAACGAAGAGCTATGGCAAGGGGAAAAAAAAAAAAGAAAGAAGGAATAAAAATGGCATACCTATAAAAAGATTAAAGAAAAAAAAAAAGGCTCAAGAAGTACGAGAGAAGAATGCTTTAAAAAAAGGATGAAGCAAGATACCGGGTCTTTGCTTCTTTTTTTTTAATGATATGTTGATGGTTCACATTAATTAAAGAAGATCAGAAATCAATGATAAGATGTTCAATTGATTTTCCTTTTATATGCATTATATACTTATCGACTTGCCAAAGGTCATACCTACCTTGATATTTGATGAATAGCGTGTGTCACAATGCATTTAATATGATACCATCTTTAAGTAAGCAATTACAACAATTAACAAAAATTCTTGATGCTTCGATCTTTTTTTTTTAGAAATTCAAGACTTAGAAAGCATCCTTTTCATTGCTCTAACTCCTCCCATGTGCCTTCTTGGATGAATCGATGTGAACATTGACATTCTAACTTAGATAAGAAGTTCAAACCCAATCTTACTTAACTTAAAAGTATTCAACTTGTTAATTCTGCACTTGAACTATATCACAACAAGCTCAACATATATAGCTCATCTCTGCAAAGCCTATACAAACTACTTTCACTCGAGATGTATGCTTCAACATAAGGAGTAGGAGGCATATGATTTTGTAGATTTTAATTGACCTTTGGTAGGATGATACATGTACACTAGAAAGGTCAATAATAAGTTAGTCCAATATGGAGCAAACATTAAGGAATCCAAGATAATAAAGGAATCCTAGTTGTTATAGAATTCCACACTAGTTAAGATTCTATACTTCTCTATAAAATCACAAGAATGATTTAACCTACAAAATTTTTTTCTCTTCATTTTTTAAGAAACCTTAGGGCCTCAAAGCATCCATCTAAGCTGTTACCACCAAAAATCCTTTACTAACTTAGCATTGAAGGATCCCCATCGAGGCAAACCCTAACAACCTTTCCATCTCTTTTTCCTTCTATAGGCTTTATTGCTTTTTTCACCAATCATCCCATTTGCGATGGTGCTTTTCATTGGTCTCGTTGGTTCCTTTTTTTTTCTTGGTCCCACCATCAATTTCTTTTTCCTATTCAGAAATGACTTTGAATGTGGGCTGCATTAGGGGCTAATGCAAATCCAAATTTTTGACAACCATTGATGGGTCATCGGTTCACATAGAGCCATGAAGAAAGAGAAGTAGAGAATAGGAGAAGAGGCTTACTTGTGGCAACCAATGCTCAACGATGAAGATTAAAGACAACTCATCCACAATCTAAGGAATGGCTTGTCAATGATTCAAGGCAATGAAAGAAGGCGTGAGGGGAAGAATTAAATAAAAAAGGACGAGGCTTGGATAAGCCTCATCTCTCAACTCTCCGAGTCGAACTAAGAGATTGCTTTTGTCTTCTCTCAAGACTCGACCTTAGAATTGGGTTCTCGTATGACTGAGCTTGCTAAGTCCACCTGATGTTGATTCGATTGTGCTAGGTCTCTCTCTTTTTTTATTTTTAATTAATTTGTAGGCCTATCAAACGGACCAAGTCTAACATTCGAGTGGTTGGCCAGAGGTAAGATCTCACACTTATTATGTGGCAACTTTAGACATATAGTTGTATACATATCATTCTTTTTAATGTCTAGATTATTAATTATGTCATGTACGCATGCCCATATTAAGGTTTTTGCATGTCATTTTAAATAAATTTGATTATTTAATTAGTCTGGATTGAAATAAATCTAATTATTTAATTAGTCAATGTAGTATATTTCTCCAAAATGCTAGTAGAAGTAATAAATTTGATGTATATTATCTCAATTTTAGGGCTCCATGGTACTATTTTTATGCTTTATTTTTTTTAAAAAAAAATCTATATTATCAGCATTATCATAGTGTGAATAGAATTTATATTCTTTTTACAATGTTTTATTGAAATGCTAGTTCTGGCTCACCTATGTCAAATCAAAATGTTAGTGGTACATCCTCCACATAATTGCATGCCATTGAAAGTATTGGCATTATTGTTTTGGGCTTTTAGTGGCATTTATAAATGCCAGCATGGGTCAGTTTTTTGCAGTGATGACAACACGAATTTCTTCTCTATAAGCGTAGATCCTGCTACGTGGCAGACAACGACATTAGCCCGGTTAAATATTATTGCAGCCAAATAACTTTCGAAAAGCGGGCAAAGAAGATCTTTGCGGGTCTTCAGGAATGTAACAGGGCCACCTTCTTCCTTTAGGAATATGCAAAAAAAGTTTCAGACCGATGATTCCGACGGAAACTCTCGGACGCTCAAATTAGGAACTTGGGGAACATGAATTCAGATGAGAGAGTTCAGATTCAGTCCCCTACCTTACGAGTTAGGATCCTCTTTTTATACCTATCCAAGGGTCCCTTTTACCCCTGGTTAGAACCATCGAATCCCTCAGGATCAACTCTATGAACGGTGGGTGGATACGTCGTTGCTAAGCGGGCACCGTAAATACCGACGACTGTTGGGTGTCCTGGCAACTACCCATGATTTTGGCAACGACAGGCGGGCCAGCCGTATTGCAGCTGGTGTTTTAGATCACCAAGCTCGATATTCGGAGTTGATTTCATGAGGGTAGAGAGCGCATAGTATAAACTGAGGCTAGGGCCAAGACCGAGGCCGAGGCGGGATCCGAGTACGAGGCTGAGACGAGACCCGAGCTGAGGCCGAGGTGAGACTTGAAGCCGAGGCCGAGGCGAGATTCGGGGCTGAGTCCAAGGCGGGACTCGAGGCCGAGGTGGGACTTGAAGCCGAGGATGAGGCGGGAATTGGGGCCGAGGCCGAAGTGGGACTCAAGACCGAGGCCGAGCCGAATCCGAGGCCGAAGCCGAGGTCGAGCTGAATCCAAGGCCGACGTCGAGGCCGAAGCCGAGGCCGAGCCCAATCCGAGGCCGAAGCCGAGGCCGAGCCGAATCCGAGGCCGAAGCAGAGGCCAAGTCGAATCCGAGGCCGAAGCCGAACCCGAGGTCGAGCCGAAGTCGAGGCCGAGTCGAATCCGAGGCCGAAGTCGAACTTGAAACCAACCGAAGTTATTACTTTCGTTCAAAAAATTATGCGGGTTGTTATCATGTTGTCTGATTGTGTGATTAGCCACATCAGATGCTCCCCCGCCCCCGAGATGGGTGAGCGTGCTCCTACCATTGAAAGGAGGTGTTTTATCACTTGGTGGCTAATCTCCATGCACCACACATCGAGGGTCGTCCTTCCTTTAATGATGCATCGGATGCTGCAATGCCATCATCTCGCCGCCTCGGTCGTTGGGATCGAGGAGGATTTTCCTGAGTGCTGGGCAGGCGCATCATTGCGGTGAGGTCACCGCCATCCCTTCATTGGCAGTGACCTTCGTGCTTCACGCCCTGGGTAGTTGCCGTAGCCATCCCTAATGACAAGCAGGCATGTGTCCGAGGCGAGTTAGGTGGGATGATTTTGAAAAGATGAGGCTATAAAAGGGGATCGTCCTCGACCAGAGCCGCCTTCACTGCCTACGCCTTCTTCCCCATTCCGGTCCCGTCTAAACCTGTTCATTTTCCTCCTCCCAAGTTCTTCGTCCCCGATTCTTCGTCTTTGAACCTTTCAGGTCAGTTTTGCCTTCATGGCTTCTTTGTCCCTTTCGTGCTCAATTTCTGATTCTGGGGGTTATTCCCCCTATCTTCCTCGACAGCCCTCTTCCTCTCCTGCGCCCAGCTGGTCCTCCTCTGCGGAGGATGTCCCAGCGGAGCAGCAGCGAGTGGTCAGGCAATTTCCCATTGGGAATCGCTCAGCCGCCGGACGGACCCCCGTCCGGCTGTTGCTGGCCCCTCCTCTCATGCGGGGGAGTCTCCCAAGGAGACCGCCTCTATCATGGCTGCCTATGAGATAATCAATCTTAGGGCTTGTTACCAGATTCCCACCGACCTCCGCTTATACCGGCCTCTTCCCGAGGATTGGGTAACCTCCTCTTATCCCGGTAGGGTTACCCTTTATGAGTATTATTTTAAGGCTGACCTCCGCATTCCCATTCACCCTTTCATACTTAACATTTTAGATAGATATTCCTTGGCTTTGGCACAGTTGGTCCCAAATTCCATTCGGACCCTCATAGGTTTCCTAGTGCTATGCCACATCCATGGGATAGAGGCTAGGATTTTCCTTTTTCGTTGCTTTTATACCCTTAGGAAACAATCGGGATGGTGGTCCTTCACCCCTAGGCCCACTAGAGCCCTTAAGTTGCATCTTCCTACCTCCGTTAAGGGATGAAAAAATAGGTTCTTCTTTGCCCAAATTGAGAGAGTGAAGACCGAGTGGGGAATCCCTGACACTGAGGCCAACAAAGACCCCAGAATTCTTCCAAGAGATCAAGAGGCATTCGGATAGTTGATTACTGCCGACGTCCCTCGATGCAACCGGCTGCTAGCCAAGGAGAATCTTTGGCTAGCGGGCCTTATTCCTAGCGACGGTGAGCAGTAATTTTTTTTTATCCTTTAACTTGGTTCTTCTCTTCTCCCTTTAACTTGATTATTCCTTTTTTTTATGTTTTGATCTGCATGCATGGCACCGTTGCTTCACACGATAAGGCAGGCCGTCACAAAGAAAAGAAAGGCCAGAGCCAGTGGGGTCCCTACTGAGAAGAGGGTCACCGTCAAAGTCGCCAGGAGAACTAAGGCCGGAGAGGCCTCCAGGAGATATGAGGTCGAGAAAGAACAGCCTCGCTCACCTTCACCAGCACCGCCCCCATCCCCCATTGACTTGACTGAGACTCCTCGGGGCCAAGAAATCGGAGTGCCACTGCCTTTGCCCACTGTAACTGAGGCAGAGCCAACCATCTCGGTCGCAAGGCCGATTCCGGAGGCTATCCCGTCCGATGAAGGGGCAGAGGCTGAGCCTTTGAGAGATGAAGCGCTGGTGGAAGCTCCACCGGCATCTGACCCGACGCTAATGGCTGCCAAGGCTGTAGAAGATGAGGCCGATGCGCCTTCCTTTCAGTCAATTTTGCTGCACCATAGCCACTGGGCCGAGAGGATAATGGCCTAGGCCTCCGTACCCGAGCTCAAGAGGTTTCTTCAGAATCAAGGGACCTTAACATTCTTCCGTGAGGCGTCTGTAGCGCACCTATGGGTAAGTATTTCTACCGCTAAACCCTAGTAACTATGGTTTCTTCACCTAACTTGGTAATTTTTGTACATGCGCTAAACTCGTTGACTGCTGTTAGGGGCCTTTTGTCTCAGGCCAAGGCCACTATTGGCCAGTTGCGGGAAGATATTAGCCAAGCCTAGGCCAGGGCAGAAGAGGCCGAGATCGCTCTGTAGGCTGCCCAAGCGGAAGTGGCCCGGGCGCAAAGGGCTGAAGCCGAGGCCGAAGCTACCCGACTTGAGAACTTGGCCTGGGTAGAAAAAGGCAGAGGACGCGCTAGAAGTAGCTCAGCGCCAGGCGGCCAATGAGCTCGACAATGCTCAAGTGGTAGAGGAAAAGTAGAAGGTGGCCGAAGAGCGGCAGAAAACTGCAAAGTCAGAAGTGTACCTACTAAAGCACCGACTACACTCTGCCACTATTGAAATAAGAGCGGCCGAAGAACAGGCCGAAAATGCTGAAGAAATCGCTCGTCGGGCCGATGCCGAAATAGCCAATCTGAAGGCGATGGTAACCGAGGCCGAGAATAAGGCCACCGAGGCCGAGAAGAAAGCAGCTGAGGCCGAGAAGGAAGCAGCCGAGGCCGTAGAGAATTTTAGGAAGTCCGACGCCTTTGACAAGGAATTGGACGAGACAACTACAGTTGCGTACGAGGGCGGCTTCCAAGATTGTAAAGAGAAAATCCAAAGACTCTACGGCCTCGAGGGAATTGAAGAGTTGGAGCTAGACGAAGTTCAGGAGGATGATTGCCCATCTCCGGCCAAGCTTTGAGTTTCTTCTTTTTTGTATCCGATTTGATTGTCAATTTTGTGAACTCTTTGCTATTAATGAATCTTTTTGATCCGTAGTGCCTATTCGATGTGTCATAGCCAAGTTTTTTAGCGATTAGGTTGATGTGAACCGATTCTAAAGATTAGCCGAGGCTGAAGCCATAGACAAATATTGCCAACGTCTTGGTTTACCAAGGACCAATGGCTTAAAGGCGGAAGATCCGACCATACATCATAGGACGATGTCAGCGCCGGTAGTGCACAGGGAGTAGAAACGCTGATACGTCATTTGTTAATGGATAGACCGGGCTAGGAAGCATCAGTACCTCAGCTTGAGAGCTGATTTAGGTACCAGCGGAGTTGAACCTGTGTGCCGACGCAGAGTTGATCGAGTGTACTGATGCAGAGTTGAGTGAGTGTGCCGATGCGGAGTCGAGCGAGTGTGCCGACATGAGTTGGACGAGTGTGCCGACACAGAATCGAGCAGGTGTACCGACGCAGAGCCAAGCGAGTGTGCCGACACGAGTTGGACGAGTGTGCCAAGACGGAGTCGAGCAGGTGTGCCGATGCGGAGTCGAGCGAGTGTGCCGACACGAGTCGGACGAGTGTGCTAATGCGGTGTCGAGGGAGTGTGCCGACACAGAGTCAAGCGAGTGTGCTAACATGAGTCAGACGAGTGTGCCGATGCGGAGTCGAGTGAGTGTGCCGACGCGGAGTCGAGCGGGTGTGTCGTCATGAGTCGGACGAGTGTGCCGACACAGAGTCGAGCGAGTGTGCCGACGCGGAGTCGAGCGAGTGTGCCGACACGAGTCGAGCTTCAAGTGCCAACGCTGAGTCGGGCTTCAAGTGCCGACGCGGAGTCGGGCTTCAGGTGCCGATGCGGATTTGGACTTTAGGCACCGATGCAGATTCAGACTTTAGAAGTCGACGCGGATTTGGACTTCAGGAGCCGACATTGAGTCGGACTTCAGGAGCCGGCACTGAGTCGGGCTTCAAGTGCCGATGCAGATTCGGACTTCAGGCGCCGACGTGGAGTCAGGCTTTAGGTGTCGATGTGGAGTTGGGCTTTATGTGCTGGCGCTGAGTCGGGCTTCAAGTGCCGGCGCTGAATCGGCTTCAAGTGCCGATGCAGATTCGGGCTTCAAGTGCCAACGCGGATTTGGACTTGAGGCACCGACGCAGAGTCAGGCTTTAGGTGCCGACGCAGTCGGGCTCCAGTGCCGATGTGGAGTTAGGCTTCAGGTGCTGACGCAGAGTCAGGCTTCAAGTGCCGACACGGAGTCGGGCTTCAGGTACCGATGTGGAGTCAGTTTTTAGGTGCCGATGCGGAGTCAGGCTTCAGGTGCTGACGTGGTCGGGCTTCAGGTGCTGACGCGGAGTCGGGCTTCAAGTGCCGACGCGGAGTCGGACTTCAGGTGCCGACGTGGAGTTGGGTTTCAAATGAGAAGCAGGATCACTCAAAGACACGGGCTAATGAGAATGAATATTACTCTAGCAGACATGCTCAAATTAGGGACATTAACAAGCTATTGATAGTACCGACATAGGTTGTCTGCATTCCAAGTGCGGGGAGAGGCTTTCCATTCAGCCCCTCAATTTTGTACGCTCTGTGGTGGAGTACCTCCGCGACTCGATAGGGTCCTTCCCATTTCGGCGCTAGCTTGCCTCCTTTAGTCGGCTTTGAAACTTCGGCTCGTCAGAGGACTAGGTCTCCTAGCAAGAATGATTTGGGACGGACGCGAGCATTGTAATACTTGGTCGTTCGCTGTCGGTAAGCTACCATCCGGAGTCGCGCTCGGTCTCGTACTTCTTCCACTAGGTCGAGGTCGGCCCGCAACTGATTTGGGTTGTCCCCCTCACTGTACAACTCCGTCCGGGGGCTCGGGCACCTATCTCCATATGAATAACAGCTTCAGACCCGAAGACTAGGCTGAAGGAAGTCTCTTCGGTGGGGGCTCGCGGCGTTGTGTGGTAGGCCCACAGTACATTGGGGAGCTCCTCCACCCACTGTCCTTTGTAGTCATCTAGTTGGGCTCTAAGTCCTTGAAGAATAATGCGGTTGGTTACCTCAGCCGCACCGTTGGTCTGGGAATGTCCTACAGAGGTGAACCGCTGATGGATGCCTAGATCGGCGCAAACTCTCGGATGGCCGGGTTGTCAAACTGCCAGCCGTTGTCAGTGACGAGAGTATGTGGCAGTCCGAACCGACACACTACAGATTTCCAGAAAAAGGATCTCACCTTGCCCTCGGTGATCTTGGCGAGTGCTTTGGCCTCGATCCACTTGGTGAAATGGTCGACAACTACCAGCAAGAATTTGCGTTGACCAGAGGCTGGAGGGAACAGTCCCAAGATGTCCGTACTGTTGGCCCAGATGGCAACCCAAGAGGGGGGGTGAATTGGGTCTTTAAAAATTAGCCCTTTTTAAAATAGTTTGCTTGAGATTAATGAGGCAAATGCAAGATAACTATAGAGATAGATAGAAGAGACAATGAGACACTGCAAACACAAAGATTTTATAGTGGTTCGGTGTATTCAACACCTACGTCCACTCCCAAGATTCACTTGGGTCCACACTATAATCTCTCTAGATTACAGCCGAGTTGTTTTCCAAGCTCACAACTCAAACTTGTTGTTTTACCGGGTGCACAACGAACCCAGCTGGTTTTACTCGGGCTTACCAGCACAAAACCCTACACGTTGTTTTTCACGGGCTCACAACTAACCCAAGCTTAAACAAGCTTAACCGAGGTAAACTACCTCCTCTAGTTCAATCCCCCAGATTGAACTAGGCAAAAATAAGATGAGTATTGTGTGTGAATACAAAGCTCCTCAATGAGCAAATATACAAATTAAGAATAAGGTTTAGAAAAGCCTGATTTGAAGATAGGTTGGCTTTTGATCTTTTCTTCTTTTCTTCTTTTCTTCTTCTCCTTGCTGGATTGAATCAAGCCTCAGCTCCGATTCTTCGTGGTTGAAGCAGTTGAGAAGGGTTGAAAAGCAAGAAGAATCTCCTTTCTCCAAGTTGGGAAATCCTCCAAGACTTTGATTTTGAACGCTTTGGATTCCTCTTGAGCCTTTTGGAGTGGAGTGGATTTGAGCTAGAAGGTTTTCCTTTCAAGATTCAAGCTCACGGATTTTTGAAATGGGATTTGTCTATCTCAGATTTTCTCTTTGTTTTTCAGATTTTTTTTTCTCTCTTTTTTCTTTTTTTTTGAACAATAGACTCCCCTTTTATAGATTTCTTTTACACCTCTTTTGGAATAAAACTATCCGTTGGAGTGTACCTTCTATCAAAATATATCCGTTAGAAATGAGTAAAAATAGAAAAGTTACCGTTAGAGCTGATCTGGCAACTTCGTTTTTCGTTCCAGGTGGGTTGGAGTCGACTCTAACTTTTCTGGAGTCGGCTCTAGCTCGAGGCGTTTTAAAATGATTTTCCGGAGTCGTCTCTGGCTTTTCTGGGGTCGACAAGATGCTTTTCCGGAGTCGACTCTAACTTACCCGGAGTCGACTCTAGGTTGGAGCCAGAAAAATCGACTTTCTGCTCCGTCTGTGAGAGTCGACTCTCACAGTCTCGGAGTCGACTCTAATGACCGTGCCAGTTCCGGAGTCGGCTCTGTGATTCTCGGAGTCGACTCTAATGTCTGCAATTCTTACCTAGACATTAGA
Source organism: Calamus simplicifolius (assembly GCA_900491605.1). Lineage (NCBI taxonomy): Eukaryota > Viridiplantae > Streptophyta > Magnoliopsida > Arecales > Arecaceae > Calamus > Calamus simplicifolius. The sequence goes on from UESW01004812.1 coordinate 329,633, forward strand.
TTCGATCCAGAACACATTGTAACTCTTGATTTTGATCTTTCAATAGTCTTATAGGCTGAAACACTAAATCAAAATCATCAGAGCCTTCAAAAATTATACTCAAATAGTTTTGTTAATCATCAAAATCATCAATTGGGTCAACAATCTCCCCCTTTTTGATGATAACAAAAACTTTGAGTATATGCATTCAAAAATTCAATCAAATTAAGGATTATAGTCATTTTAACTTTAAACCATTGAAATTAAGGTTTTGATGCCAATGTTCAATGTAAACTTTAAAATTGTACATGAGTTCAATATAATCCATCAATATTGAATTGTTAAACTTAATGTGCATAAGATTGTAAATGAGCTTTTTGTTAAGCTCCCCCTGCATTGAGTAGCTCCTCTTATATATAACATCAAATTGTAACAGATTAATCATTTCAATTCATTTTGCATAAACAATTAATTCTCCCTTTCTTTCTTTCTTTATGCATATATATATAATCTTTCTCTTTCTTTGCATATACACAACTATCTCTCCCCCTTTTTTGTTATTAGCAATAAGGAGAGTAAAGAAAAATTATAATCTCAATAAGCATAGGAATCCAATCAATCAAAATTTGAAAAAGTGAAATTGTATTTCATATGCAAGAACCATTACATCAGTTGATTCATTTACATTTCAAAATGAAATACATTGGATAATCAAAAACTTCCTAAGTACAAGCTATCAAACTCAAAAACAAGATCAAATGTGCTTGAATACAATTTTCTTTAGATGACCTATTATCTCCATTACATCATCTTTTTGTGACTTCTTAAAATTTTCAAGGCAGGCTTCGATTTGAGAGACTGCAAGGTCAATATCCTTCTTCAATTGACCCGTTGCATGAACATACGATCCTGATCCATCGGCAATGCCTTCCATCCTTTCGAAGATCTTGTGAAGCTCAGCTCCAAAGGATTCTACAGAACTGCCTAAGGTAAAGGATAGCATGTCCAGTCTCGAATTTAATTCTTCTTTTAACTGATTAAAGTCTTCTTTCAATTGATTAATTTCATTTGACCTGTGACTGTCATACTCAGCAAGTAAGCTTCTTAACTGATCAAGTTGTTCATTAGAAAATCCTCCAGAATTTGTTATAGGCTGATGTGGAGGTGATGGAATAGAACTTGGTCCGGCCTCCGAAGGTCCAGCAGACGAAGGTCCCGCAAAAGATGAATCAGGGACTGATGGTCCCGCAGTAGATGGTCCCGGGATTTCTTCTAGTCTGGTTCCCTCTGCACCATCCCTATCTGTTCTTTCCTCTCTCCTCATCCAAACACCATTAACTTTCTTAAATCCCATTCTATGAATAGTAGAAATGCTGTAATAATCAGTGTGTCTCAGTTTTCTTAAAGGTTCATTTTCCATTATGAGCACACCCTGGCTTCTAAAAACTAATGTCAGAATCATACCGTAGGCAGTGTTGATCTTTTCTTAGTAGCTGCCTCTGCCATGTATCCTATCATCATGCCAGCTAAATTGACTGGCCTTCCAGTTATAATGCAGTCCATCATCAGAACGTCTCGCTCCGAGACATACTCAAATCTCCCTATTTTTGGAAATAAGATTCTACCACATATATTATGCAATAATCTGAGTTCTAGGTTTAACTGATTTGCAAAGATCTCTTCGAACTCAGTCACATCTCTTCCTAGCATCCTTGATAGTGCACCACTTCTGTCATTAAGTTGACATTCCATTAAACCAACAGTGGGCATTTCTAATAGGGTTCCAAGAATCTCAGTTGTTACCATAACCCTAGTTCCTCTCACTGTGCTAATCAATCCTCCTTCTCCTCTGCTTAATCCATTATAAAACTCCCTTACCAATGCTGGATATGTGGGTAAATCTAGTGAGCACACTTTCTCCCATCCCATATCCCTTAAATTTCTTCCAATAGAGAAACCCTCCGATTCAAATAAATCAAAATTAACTTTTCTCCCAGTGGTAATGGTCTTACCAGCTAATTGATCAACCTTAGGAGATGAGGGTGAAGGTGGAGAATCCTCTTGAGTGGCCGAAGAGGAAGAAGGCGATGGTTGCCTTCGAACCGTGCGTCTTCTCGTTGGAACGGATGCTCCAGCGACGAATCCGCGCCTCTTTGGTGCCATTGAGAGGATTGGAAGGTTAATCAGGGGTTTTGAGTGGATTTGGGGAAGTTGGAAAAGTTTTGGAGTTCTTAGGAACGGTTTAGGAGACGATTGGAATGATTGGGGGTCGACTCCGCCTTTTTATTTTTGACCTAACTCGACTTAGAGTCGACTCCCGAAAACTGGGTGTCGGCTCCGAGCCAGAAAGTCTGTCAGCGCTCGTATTAGAGTCGGCTCCACAAAAGCCAGAGTCGGCTCTAATCACTTAGACAGAAAATCAAAAACTCAGGTGTCGACTCCGCAAACTGTCAGAGTCGACTCTAACAGTTTCAGAGATAAAAAATTGAGTTTCAACATTTGAAACTATTCAAATTAATCATCAAATTATAGATTAAAGTTCTTTAGCAATTGGGGAAACATTGAATCAAGATCTAGATAGATTTCCTTATTGAAATATCAAGATTTTTCAAGAAAATGATGAAATCTAGATAGATGTCCTTAAGAGTTTCAGAAAACTATTCCAAAGGATCACAAACTCCTAATTCTCCTCTAAGATAACAAAATCTTTCTTCACTTAAGGGTTTTGTTAATATATCTGCAAGTTGTTCTTCAGTATTCACATAATCAAGACAAATTTCATTATTGGCTACATGTTCTCTTATAAAGTGATATCGTATTTCAATATGCTTTGTTCTTGAATGTTGAATTGGATTTTTAGTAAGATTTATTGCACTTGTATTATCACATCTTATGGGTGTCTTATCAAGTGTGATACCATAGTCTTCAAGTTGTCTCTTAATCCATAGGATTTGAGCACAGCAACTTCCAGCTGCAACATATTCTGCTTCCGCAGTAGATAATGCAACCGAATTTTGCTTTTTGCTAAACCATGAGATTAAGTTACTTCCTAAAAATTGGCATGCACCACTTGTGCTTTTTCTATCTAACTTGCATCCGGCATAATCAGAATCTGAGTATGCAATTAGATTTAATGTGGAATCTCTAGAATACCATAAACCTACATTTTTTGTTCCACTTAAGTATCTTAGTATTCTTTTAACAGCTATTAAGTGTGATTCTTTAGGTTCTGATTGAAATCTAGCACATAAACATACAGAAAACATAATATCTGGTCTACTTGCTGTTAAATAAAGAAGGGATCCGATAATACCTCGATAATACTTCTGATCAACCTTTTTACCTTCTTCATCTTTGTCCAGCTTGCATGAAGGACTCATTGGTGTTCCGAGGGGTTTAATTGATTCCATACCAAATTTCTTTAGAATCTCTCTTGTGTACTTTGTTTGGTTGATAAAGATACCCTCTTTGCTTTGTTTGATTTGGAGTCCAAGGAAGAAGTTGAGTTCTCCCATCATGCTCATCTCGAATTCTCCCTGCATTAACTTAGCAAATTCTTGACATAGAGAATCGTTAGTAGCACCAAAAACAATGTCATCAACATATATTTGTACTACAAGTAAATCTTTACTTTTTCTTTTCAAAAATAGTGTTTTATCAACATTTCCTCTTGTGAAATCATTTTCAATTAAGAATTTACTTAACCTATCATACCAAGCTCTAGGTGCTTGTTTCAAACCATATAATGCTTTGTGTAATTTAAAAACGTGATTTGTAAATTCGTGATCTATAAAACCAGGTGGTTGTTCTACATATACTTCTTCATTTATAAATCCATTTAAAAATGCGCTTTTAACATCCATTTGAAATAAATTAATGTTCATGTGACATGCAAATGCTAGTAATAGCCTAATAGCTTCTAATCTAGCTACAGGTGCAAAAGTTTCATCAAAATCAATGCCTTCTTCTTGATTATATCCTTTTGCAACTAATCTAGCTTTGTTTCTAATTACTATGCCATTTTCATCAAGTTTATTTCTAAAAACCCATTTTGATCCTATTACTGAATGATTTTTAGGTCTTTCAACTAAAGTCCATACATTATTTCTTGTAAATTGATTTAATTCTTCTTGCATTGCTAACATCCAATTATTATCTTTTTCAGCATCTTCTATAGTTTTAGGTTCAATTTGTGAAACAAATGCAAGATGATTACTAATATTTCTCATATATGATCTAGTTCTTATACCTTGAGATGGATCACCTATAATCAATTCCTTGGGATGACTATGGGCATATCTCCAGTCTCTTGGAAGATCTATATCATTATGATCAATATTGACATCATCGTCCTTATGTGAATCATCATCTTTAGCTTCTTGCTCATGATCTGAAGATACTTCAATATTAAGTTTTTCAAGATCTTTTTCAATTATGTTTGTATCTTCCTCATCATCAATCTTTTCAGATCCAGTTGCTAAAGATTCATCAAACACTACATGTATGGATTCTTCAACAATTAAGGTTTTCTTGTTAAAGATTCTATAAGCTTTACTAGTTGTTGAATAACCTAGAAAAATTCCTTCATCAGATTTAGCATCAAATTTTCCTAAGTTGTTTTTACCATTATTATGAATGAAACATTTACATCCAAATGCATGAAAGTATTTTATATTTGGTTTTCTTTCATTCCATAATTCATAAGGTGTTTTCTTTAATATTGGTCTTATTAAAGCTCTGTTTAAGATGTAACATGCTGTGTTAATAGCTTCCGCCCAAAAATACTTTGGTAGGTTACTTTCGCATAGCATGGTACGGGCCATGTCTTCTAGAGTCCTATTTTTTCTTTCAACTACACCATTTTGTGTGGAGTCCTAGGGGCTGAAAAATTATGATTAATTCCATTTTCAGTGCAGAAATTTTCAAATAAGTGATTTTCAAATTCTGTTCCATGATCACTTCTTAGAGATACTATAGTAGTGTTTTTCTCATTTGTGACTTTCTTGAAGAATTTCAGGAATATCGAGAAAGTCTCATCTTTGTGAGCTAAAAACATTACCCAAGTATATCTAGAATAATCATCTACAATCACTAGACCATATTTCTTTCCTCCTAGACTTGTGGTTCTAGTTGGTCCGAAAAGATCCATGTGAAGTAGCTCTAAAGCCCTAGAAGTTGAAACAACATTTTTAGATTTGAAAGAACTTCTAGTTTGTTTTCCAAATTGACATGCATCACAATTTTGTTGTTTTCAAAATCTAGTTAGGTAAACCTTTAACTAAATCCATTTTAATTAGTTTTGAAATAAGGTGTGTGCTTGCATGACCTAATCTACGATGCCATAACCATCCAATATCATTTATGTTAGCATTGTCAGCAATTAGGCAATGACTACTTTCAGATAATTTATCTAAGTCAACTAAGTACACATTGCCATATCTATAACCAGTAAAAACAATGCTATCATTAATGGAATCAGATACTATGCAAATAGAAGATTTAAATGAAACATTAAAGTTCTTATCACATAGTTGGCTTATACTAATTAAATTGTGCTTTAAACCATCAACATAAAGTACATTATCAATAATATAGATGGAGTTATGCGAACTTTACCAAGGCCCATAATTTGACCTTTACCGTTATCGCCAAACGTCACAACTCCACCTTTCTTTTCTTCCAGGGTGATGAATTCATCTTTGTCACCCGTCATATGTCTTGAGCAGCCACTATCAAGGTACCACTTTTTCTTTGATCTTTTGGCTACAAGACATTCCTGCAACATAATTTAAACTTTATGTTTAGGTACCCAAGCTTTCTTGGGTCCTTCATGGTTAGCAGCAACAAAAATTGTTCCTTTCGGAACCCATATTTTCTTTGCTTTAATATTTAACTTGTTGTTATTATTTAACGTTTTGCATTCAAATGATTTATGACCCTTTTCATTACATTTGAAACAAGTTATATTACTTTGGTTGGCTTTTATAAAAATATTCTTTAAAGATTTTTGTTTCCTTAATGTGTTATACCCTAAACCTGCTTTGTCAAAAACAGCTTTTTGACTATCTAAAATCATATTTAGTTTTGTTGAGCTTAGAGTAAATTTTTCAACAATGTCTTTATACTTTTTAACATCTTTCTTTAATAAATCATTGTCTTTAGAGATTGATTCTTTTTCTAAAGCTAAGGTTTCTAATTGAACTTTTAAATCTTTTGTTGAGTTTTTAGTTTCAGATTTCAATAAATCTATTTCTTGATTAATATTTTCTCTTTCTTTCCTAAGTTCTTCTTTTTCATTAGTTAAGTTCTTAACTTCTAAAGCTAATTCATTTTTACTTTTAGCTAAGCTAATATTATCATTTTTCAAAAACTTATACTTCTTTTTCAAAGATTTAAAATCAATCATCAATTCATTGAAAGCTTCAAACATTTCATCAAATGTAAATTCATCATTTGAGTTTCAGAACTTACCTCATTGTCGTTGTCGTCGTTGTTGGCCATGAAGCAGATATGGCAACTTCCTTTTGTTCATTTTCTTCCGATGAGGAAGATTCATCAGACCATGTTGCCATGTATGCTTTCTTCTTTTTCTTGTAGGCCTTTTTCAGCAAAGGACAATCATATTTAAAGTGCCCTGGCTTTTTGCACTCATAACATACCAAGGGCTCTTTTTCTTTTTCTTTCTCCTTGTCCTTTTTCTTATCTTTTTCTCCATCAAATCTTGCTCCAAATTTCTTTTTATGGAAGGGCCTTTTTCTCATAAACCTTCTGAATTTTTTGGCCAAGAGAGCAGTTTCATCATCATCCTCATCATTACTTTCACTGCTGCTCTCTTCCATTTCTGCAGTCTTGAGGGCAAGAGTTTTCTTCCTTTTTGTTTCCTCCTCAACATGCTGCTTCATCGTCAGCTCGTGGGTCATTAAGGATCCTAGAAGCTCCTCTAAAGGTAGTGCATTGAGGTCCTTTGCTTCTTGGATTGCAGTGACTTTTGCTTCCCACGATCTTGGTAGTGACCTAAGAATTTTGCGCACAAGGTCAGCATTAGAATAAATTCTACCAAGACTCTTTAAACCATTCACAATATCAGTGAATCTAGTGAACATGCATGTGATGGTTTCAGTTTGTTCCATTTTAAACAATTCATATTTATGAACCAAAATATTTATTTTTGATTCTTTAACTTGGTTTGTTCCTTCATGAGTTATTTCAACCTATCCCAAATTTCTTTTGCGGAATTACATGTTGAGATTCGGTTGAATTCATTAGCGTCTAAGGAACAATATAAGATATTAATGGCTTTAGCATTTAGTTGTGCCATTCTCCTATCATTATCATTCCAATCCCTTTCGGGCTTAGGAACAATAGTGCCATCAATAAGGTGTGTGGGTGTACTAGGTCCGTTTATTATTACTCCCCAAATTCATAGTCAGAAGCTTGAATGAATATTCTCATTCTAGCTTTCCAATATGAATAGTTTGGTTCCATTAAATAAAGGAGGTCTATTCGTAGAATGACCTTCAGCAAAACATGAACCACTTTGTGTTGCCATAAGGATCTTTAGCCCTTGATCGTGAGATCAAATTCTAAATGAGCACTTGCTCTGATACCAATTGTTGGCCCAGATGGCAACCCAAGAGGGGGGGGGGGTGAATTGGGTCTTTTAAAAATTAGCCCTTTTTAAAATAGTTTGCTTGAGATTAATGAGGCAAATGCAAGATAACTATAGAGATAGATAGAGAGAGACAATGAGACACTGCAAACACCAAAGATTTTATAGTGGTTCGGTGTATTCAACACCTACGTCCACTCCCAAGATTCACTTGGGTCCACACTATAATCTCTCTAGATTACAGCCGAGTTGTTTTCCAAGCTCACAACTCAAACTTGTTGTTTTACCGGGTGCACAACGAACCCAGCTGGTTTTACTCGGGCTTACCAGCACAAAACCCTACACGTTGTTTTTCACGGCTCACAACTAACCCAAGCTTAAACAAGCTTAACCCGAGGTAAACTACCTCCTCTAGTTCAATCCCCCAGATTGAACTAGGCAAAAATAAGATGAGTATTGTGTGTGAATACAAAGCTCCTCAATGAGCAAATATACAAATTAAGAATAAGGTTTAGAAAAGCCTGATTTGTAGATAGGTTGGCTTTTGATCTTTTCTTCTTTTCTTCTTTTCTTCTTCTCCTTGCTGGATTGAATCAAGCCTCAGCTCCGATTCTTCGTGGTTGAAGCAGTTGAGAAGGGTTGAAAAGCAAGAACCGAATCTCCTTTCTCCAAGTTGGGAAATCCTCCAAGACTTTGATTTGAACCTTTGGATTCCTCTTGAGCCTTTTGGAGTGGAGTGGATTTGAGCTAGAAGGTTTTCCTTTCAAGATTCAAGCTCACGGATTTTTGAAGTGGGATTTGTCTATCTCAGATTTTCTCTTTGTTTTTCAGATTTTCCGTTTTTCTCTCTTTCTTCTCTCTTTTTTTGAACAATAGACTCCCCTTTTATAGATTTCTTTTACACCTCTTTTGGAATAAAACTATCCGTTGGAGTGTACCTTCTATCAAAATATATCCGTTAGAAATGAGTAAAAATAGAAAAGTTACCGTTAGAGCTGATCTGGCAACTTCGTTTTTCGTTCCAGGTGGGTTGGAGTCGACTCTAACTTTTCTGGAGTCGGCTCTAGCTCGAGGCGTTTTAAACTGATATTTCCGGAGTCGTCTCTGGCTTTTCTGGGGTCGACAAGAAACTTTTCCGGAGTCGACTCTAACTTACCCGGAGTCGACTCTAGGTTGGAGCCAGAAAAATCGACTTTCTGCTTCGTCTGTGAGAGTCGACTCTAACAGTCTCGGAGTCGACTCTAATGACCGTGCCAGTTCCGGAGTCGGCTCTGTGATTCTCGGAGTCGACTCTAATGTCTGCAATTCTTACCTAGACATTAGATTCGATCCAGAACACATTGTAACTCTTGATTTTGATCTTTCAATAGTCTTATAGGCTGAAACACTAAATCAAAATCATCAGAGCCTTCAAAAATTATACTCAAATAGTTTTGTTAATCATCAAAATTATCAATTGGGTCAACACATACCCCATTGGACGAAGGGCTAAGGTGCAGCCAGGGGGGTCAGCTGGGACGTCGGCTGCCGCTAGATGTTGGCATGGAATTGACAACTATCGCATCTCTTGACTAGCTCGGACGCATCCTCCCTCATTGTCAGCCAGTAGTATTCTTGCCGCAGGGCTTTATACGCTAGGGCTCTGCCCCCGAGATGACTTCCGCATATGCCCTCATGGATTTCCCGCAAGATGTAATATGCTTCCGCGGGGCCGACACATTTGAGGACCGGGTATGAGAATGACCTTCGGTAAAGCTTTCCGCCCATCATTAGAAACTTTGGGGCCCACCACTTGAGTAGCCTAGCCTCAGTCTGGTTTTCAAGGAGGGTATCGTTGGTAAGATACCGAATATAAGCATCCATCCAAGAGGGCTCCTGCTTGACCGACAGGGCCTCTTCTGTTGCTTCGATGCTTGGGGCTTTCAGATGTTCTACAAAGGTTCTTCCCAAAGTCCCATCGACTGAGGTGGCTAGTCGGGATAGTGCATCAGCTCTGGCGTTCTCCCTTCGAGGAATGTAGCTGACGCTGAAGTGGGATAAGGGAGAGGCCTGTAACTGCACCATACTTAAGTAACAGACATGGTAGGATCCCATGCCTCGTACTCCCCTCTGATTTGGCCGGTGACTAGCTAGGAGTCAGTGAATACTCTAAGGCATTTCACCCCGAGCTCTCGAGCCAATCTTATACCAGACAGTAGGGCTTCATACTCAGCCTGATTCTTGGTGGTCGGGAAGAGAAAACGGAGGGCGTACTCGGTTACAACTCTATCTGGACTAGCCAGGATGAGGCCTGCTATGCTCCCTTGGGAATTTGATGCTCCATCCATGTGAAGGATCCAGTCATCCCCTCCTTCGGTTCCAGGACCTAAGGGGTTTGCATGGGACTCTTCTGGTTGCTCCTTAGCCCAAGTGCATTCAATCAAGAAATTTGCCAAGACTTGAGACTTTATGGCCAACCTGGGATGGAACGATAGGTCGAATTCTTCCAGCTTGAGTGCCCACTTCGCCAGTCGGCCAGAGGTGTCAGGACGAGAGAGGATCGCCTTAAGTGGTTGGTCTGTGACTACAACAATTGGATGAGCTTGAAATAAGGTTGGAGGTACTGGGCGGAAACAATCAACATGAAGATAATCTTCTCGACTCTCAAATATCTAGTCTCTGCGTCGTGAAGCACCTTGCTGGTGTAATACACCGGCTTTTGTGTCCCATCGGCGTCCACACGAACTAGCACGGAGCTGACAGCTTTGGGAGAAGCTGTGAGGTACAGAAGAAGTTCTTCTCCACCCCTCGACTTGGATAGCAGTGGCGGGATGGATAGAAACTCTTTCAATCCCTCGAAGACCTCCTGGCACTCCCTCATCAATTCGAAGCCGTTAACTCGGCACAGTGCCTTAAAGAAAGGTAAGCATCTTTCTGTGGACTTGGACAGAAAACGGCTCAAGGCCGCCACCCTTCCAGTCTGGCGTTGGACTTCCTTTTTGTTAACCGGAGACCTCATGTCTAAAATGGCTCGGATCTTGTCAGGGTTTGCTTCAATCCCACGTTGCATCACCATGAAATCCAAGAACTTGCCTGCTGTTACCCCGAAGGCACACTTGCAGGGGGTTTAGTCTCATCTGATACCGACGGAGGTTGCCGAAGGTTTCCTGGTATGGATGCTTTTGGTCAGCATGTCGTCCACCTATACCTCCATGTTGCGTCCGATCTAGTCTTCAAAGATCTTGTTCATTAGCCTCTAGTAAGTAGCTCCCATGTTCTTTAGTCCAAATGGCATCACCTTATAATAGTATATTCCCTTCTCCGTAATAAACAAAGTAGCTTCCTCGTCCGCGGGGTCCATCTTAATTTGATTATATCCAGAGAAGGCGTTCATGAAGCTAAGGGTCTCATGGCCTGATGTAGCATCCACAAGCTGATCAATTCGAGGCAAAGGGAAGCTATCCTTGGGACACGCTTTGTTGAGGTCGGTGAAGTCTACGCACATCCTCCAACTCCCGTTGGCTTTGCGGACCATTACGACGTTGACCAACTAGTCGGGGTAGTAGACTTCCCGAATATGGCCTACAGCCTTCAGCTTGTGGATCTCCTCGTCAATGGCCCTTTGTCGGTCTAGCGTGAAGCTTTTCTTTTTCTGCCGGACTGGCCGGCACTCCGGCTTAATGTTGAGCCGGTGAGTGATTATCTCCTAGGATACCTAGCATATCAAATGATGACCATGCAAAGATATCGAAGTTGACATGCAAGAAAGCAAGGAGCTGATCATGCGCCTCCTTCGGAAGTAGTGCTCCGATCTGGATGGCCCTTGTCGGGTCTTCCCCCAAGGGGAAGGTCAGCAGGTGCTCGGCTGGCTCCCCCTCCTCTCCAAGTCTCGGGGGTCGAGCAGCTCAGGCGCTGTTGCCGGCATCGCCCCTTGTAAACTAGGGGCTAAGTGATAGTAGAGCGGTAACGAGCTTTGTTCTCCCTTCATTTCTCAACTCCTTCGTCGGTGGGGAACTTTACCAGCAATCTCTTAGTGAAGATAACAACATCTAGCAAGTTCAAGCCAGGTCTTCCCAATATGGTGTTGTAAGCCAATGGGACCGAACTACCAGGAAGTTCATAAAGACTGTGCTCTAACACGGCAAAGTCCCGGCAGTGATAGGGAGAGTGACTTTCCCCTCGACCCTCATGGAGTCTCTAGTAAAACCCACCAAGGGGGTGGTGACGGGCTGAAGTGAACGTTCGGGCAAGTTCATCGTAACAAAAGCATCATAGTTCAAAACATCGACTGAACTTGCACTATCAACCATAATTTGTTTTACAGGATGTTTAGCGATCGTCATAGACACAACGACGCTATTGCCATGCTTATTTACTACCCCCTCTAGGTCCCTTTTTGAGAAGGGAATTACAATCTCTTCTCCCTCCTCTTGCTGTCTCTTAAAACTGTTACCTTCCCCCAAGATATCATGGCCACCATCTTCTCTATTGGGGCATTGTCTATACCGATCTGAGGAGTAGGAGGTATAGAGGGACCCGGGGCAGCTGGATTTCCTCTTCGGATGAACTTGCTTAGATGGCCTTGCTGAACAAGTTCTTCGATAGCTTTCTTCAACAGGGCAGTCTTCAGTATCATGATCGTAGTCCCTATGATACCGGCAGTAGAGTTCTTTGCTGCGGGGAACTCCTGTCTTCATGGGGGGTGATGCCGAAGGTATGGCTCATCCTCGATCTCTAACAAAATGTGAGATATTGGGCGAGGAGAGGAGTGAAATGCTCTTTGGGAACCAGCGCTTGAGGCCAGTTATCTAGCAACGAGGTGGCTCAGATTTTCTGGATCGTCCTCCACAGGTTCCAAGGATAGTGGTTTCTTGTTGGAACCTTTGTCGGCCTCCCTCCTGGAGGAGTCTGCTTCGTCGGCGTGAATATATTTTTATGCTCGGCTGAGTAGTTCGGTGTAGGAGCTGAGAGGCTTCTTGTCCAGGGAGTAGGCAAACCTGGAAGGATGGAGTCCTCGCTTCAGGGCTAGAGTAGCCACAGAATCCTTAAGGTTGTAAACCTTGAGCACAGCTTCCTTGAATCGAGCGAAAAAATCCTTTAGGGTTTCACCACTCCTTTGCTGGATGGCGAACATGCTATCTGCCACCGAGGGATCTTTCGCATGCATCAAAGTGGGCCAGGAAATATCGCTCAAGTTGCCTGAAAGAGTTAATACTGCGTGGTGGTAAACGAGAATACCACGCATGCACCGCCTTCCGAAGCGTGGCCAGGAAGGTAACACAGAGAAGAGAGTCTGTTGTCCCCTGAACTTGCATGAGGACCTTGTAGCTCTCCAAGTGATCCAGAGGATCCATCGTGCCATCATACGGGTCCAACTAGGGAAGACAGAACCGAGGTGGGACCGATTCCTCCATAATGCAGCGAGAGAGCGGGGGACAGTGGTCGTAGTCCGTCCTGTGCGGGTTGGTGATCCTGCGGCTAAGCTATTCCAACCATTGATGATACTCATCCAGCCGTCGCTCGGCCTGACAAGCGGTCTTCCTGTTGGTGTCCTCTCTTGAGGAGTCAGAAGATGATGATGGGGAAGGATGCCGGTGCAAGGGATGTACATGCCTTGGTTCTTTCTCACCATGCCGCCTGTGAGAGCGATCGGAATGGTGGGAAAGAGACCGTCGCCGCTTGGAGGTCTCCCGGCGACGAGGCTTCGGAGGCGAGTGGTGAGAGGCCTCAGGAGGGGTCCTACCCCGATGAGGTTGACTGGCTCAGTGGCCCTCCATATGCGGCAGAGGGGGTTGAGGTGGCGCAGGCGTAGCGACGGAGCCTTGCTCCTGCAGCCCCCGCACCACCGCCATCAGATCTTGCACCTGATGAGTCAGGGCATCGAGCCGATCGCCTAGCTAACCTGCGGTTACACGGGAGGTGGAATAGGAAGGTTGGCCTCCGACTGCTCAGCCCGCGGGAGGCATCCTGGCCTGGCTGGTGAAAGCTTCCTGCTCGAGTAACCACCATCTCTTCCTTACAGAGGTCATGGGGTCGCAGATGCATGAGGGTAAACATATGTCTGCCATGGCCCCCTTCCTGGCGCGCCAATCTATTGCAGCCAAATTACTTTTGAAGAGCGTCGGGCAAGAGGAGATCTTCGCGGGTCTTCAGGAATGTGATAGGGCCACCTCCTTCCTCTAGGAACTTGCAAAAGAAGTCCCGGACCGGTGGTTCCGACGGGGACCCTCCGACGCTCAAGTTAGCGACTTGGGGAACAGGACTTCAGATGAGAGAGTTCAGATTCAGTCCCCTACCTTGCAAGTTAGGGTCCTCTTTTTATACCTGTCCGGGGGTCCCTTTTACCCCTCGTTAGAACCATCGAATCCCTTAGGATCAGCTCTGTGAACGGCGGTTGGTACGTCGTTGCTGAGCAGCACCGTAAATACCGGCAACTGTTGGGTGTGCTGGCAACTACTTGTGATTTTGGCAACGAGGCGGGCCAGCCGTGTTGCAGCTGGTGTTTTAGATCACCAAGCTCGATATTCGGAGTTGATTTCATGAGGGTAGAGAGCGTGTAGTATAAAGGCTAGGACCAAGACCGAGGCCGAGGCCGAGACGAGGTCGACGGGACCGAGGCGAGGCGAGATTCGGGCTGAGGCCGAGGCAAGATCGAGGCCGAGGCCGAGGCGGAATCGAGGCTGAGCCGAGGTGGGACTTGAACCAAGGCCGAGAGACTCGGGGCCGAGCCGAGGCAGGACTCGAGACCGAAGCCGAATCCGAATCCGAGGCCGAAGCCGAGGCCGAACAAATCCGAAGCCGAGGTCGAGGTCGAGCCGAATCTGAGGCTGACGCCGAGGCCGAGCCGAATCCGAGGCCGAAGTCGAGGTCGAGCCCAATCCGAGGCCGAAGCCGAGTCGAATCCAGGCCGAAGCCGAACTTGAAACCAACCGAAGTTATTACTTTCGTTCAAAAAATCGTGCGGGTTATTATCGTGCCACCTGACTGTGTGATTAGCCACATCAAATATTATTGATACAAAACATAGGCCAACCTTGACCACCAATAGTGGCAGCCTTTGGCCGTCCCCTCTTTCGAGAACATAAATCAAATGGACCACTCCATCATTGGTAGCCTTAATAATCAACCATGTTTGGTTGTCATTATTTGTTGAAACTTTACCATCCCCACCTCTAAGTTTATCAGCCATTCATTTCACGCCTTGGTAACCTTCAAGTCTTCACGATCATTGTGGGTTTATTTATCTTAGGCATCGCTTGTTTTGTATTAGCTTACTAGGTTCAAAACAACAGTAGAAGCCAAGTTGAGACATTTAGCAATGGAATAAGTTCTCTATATTATCTATTATCATTAAGGATGGTATTAAGTTTATACAATAAGCTATATGTGTCCTTTTTGTATAATTAATCAAAAATTTTATCTATTAATTACCTACCTAAGAGACAAATCTTAAATTTATTACCTTCAATAGATTTTTTATAGGTGTTTCTCCAATTAATACTAGATGGGTTTTAATAGGATGGCTAAATTTTTATCAATAAATTTTCCAGAAGTTAGAAATTTATTTTTTGTTTTATTTTTTTATTTTTTGATTTCTAGTTTTCTTTTTTAATGAAAGCTATTTTTTCAATAAAATCCGGATCAATAGGATCTGAATTCTTTTGCTAAAAATTAAGGATTCAATTAAGAGTTTGTTACTGCCTATCCTATTTATTCATGTATGCTAAACGTTTGTAAGATAAAATCGAATGAATAAATTTCGTCTTCTTCCAGAAAACTTTCATGGTATCAAGCCATAGTTCTGGTTTGGTTCTCTCCAGAAAATCTATTTTTTTGATTTCTAAAAGATGGTGTCGATCCTTCACAGCAAAGACCTCCGAAGTCACCTCTAGCATCTCCTCTACACCAACGACAATGGCAGCAAGCAGTATTGATCAAGTTGCGGCTAATTCCTCCTTACAAATAATCGTTCATACATTAAATGGAAAGAATTATTTGGAATGTCTCAATCTATCAAACTGCTGCAGATGGCAGAGAAAAATTTGGTTATCTAACTGGTGAAGCAAAAAGACTAAGCGAAGATGATTCGATGTTCCGAGTACCATCCTTGGTTATGGCTTCGCTTCTTAACTCAATAGAGACCATCATCGCTAAACCAAATATGTTTTTACCATCCGCAAAGAGCATTTGGGAGGTGGTCCTAAAAACTTATTCAGATCTAAAAAATTCAAACCAAATTTTAAATTAAAAACTAAGCTTTGGTAATCCAAACAGGAAAGATCGCGGGGTTATTGTTTACTACAACGAAATGGTAACCTTGTAGCAGGAATTGGATCAATATTATGATGATATTTGGGAGAATACTATTGATAAAGCAAGATACGCTAAACGCGAAGGGAATGATCGCATGCATATATTTCTGGCTGGTGTTAACCAAACTCTTAATGAAGTAAAAGGAAGGATTCTTAGTCGCAAGCCTCTATCATCGATCCATGAGGCCTTCTCTAAAGTGAGATAAGAAGAAGCAAGGAAGAACATTATATCAAGAGGCTCGACATCTGCTACAAACACTGAATATGAAAATTCTGCCTTGGCGACATAGAGCATTGAAAGGTAAAAAAGAAAAGCTAGGCAAACCATGGTGTGACCATTGTAAAAAACCATGGCATACAAGAGAGATGTGCTAAAAATTACATGAAAAAAATAACAAATTGAAATAAGAAACCGGAAGGGCGAGCTCTCCAAACCACAACCGACGATTCAAAGGAGCAAGCTGTCAACTCAGGGGAATCTCCCTTCATGAAGAAGAGCACCTATACAAACTTTTAAAATCTCCATAATTCTCAATAAATCCTTCCAGTTCTTTAGCCCACCAAGGTAGTC
>UESW01004812.1:353301-365223 GCA_900491605.1 Calamus simplicifolius
TTCGGCTTTGGCCGAGGCTTTAATAAGTAACACACTTCGGCTTTGGCCGAGGCTTTAATAAAAGATGCACTTCGGCTTTGGCCGAGGCTTTTAATAAGAGATGCACTTCGGCTTTGACCAAGGCCTTAATTAGATATGCACTTTGGCTTTGGCCGAGGCTTTTAATAAGTAACGCACTTCGACTTTGACCGAGGCTTTAATAAGTAACGCACTTCGGCTTTGGCCGAGGCTTTAATAAGTAATGCACTTCGGCTTTGGCCGAGGCTTTAATAAGTAACGCACTTGGCTTTGGCCGAGGCTTTAATAAGAGATGCACTTCGGCTTTGGCCGATGCTTTAATAAGTAATGCACTTTGGCTTTGGCCGAGGCTTTAATAAGAGATGCACTTCAGCTTTGGCCGAGGCTTTTAATAAGTAACGCACTTCGGCTTTGGCCGAGGCTTTAATAAGAGACGCACTTCGACTTTGACCGAGGCTTTTACACTTCGGCGCCAACCAGGGCTTGTAAGTTGCTCGAATCCGGTCGAAGTTTTCTTCGCTCTTTGGTTCGGTCGGGGCTTGTAAGCTGCCGAATCCGGTCAAAGTTTTCTTCGCTCTTTGGTCCGGCCGAGGCTTGTAAGCTACCCAAATCCGGCCAAAGTTTTCTTCGCTCTTTGGTCCGACCAGGGCTTGTAAGCTGCCAAATCCGGTCAAAGTTTTCTTCGCTCTTTGGTCGCCCGGGGCTTGTAAGCTGCCCAAATCTGGCGAAGGCTTTGAGATCACTTGGCCCCCAGTCGTACTGGGGGTGCTCGGACATACCGAGTCTTTGTTGAATAGGACTCGGCCCAGCCAAGGTTCGGAGATTTTCTGTTCAAAGGGATAGCTCGGTTGTGCTAAGAATTGATAAGTGGCGTCTATTTTTCATTATGACTTTTGGAGGAGTAATTGTGGTGACCATGCCATGAATCATAGAAGCAATATGTCAACAAAATTAATGGGGCGAGTCTATAGAAAGCATACTCTACTGATGATATATGCGGAGGTTGTCTGAATTCCACGTCCGGGGGATAGATTTTTTGCTCAGATCCTGGAGCTTGTAGGTGCCAGGTCAGATGACTTCCGCCACTTGATAGGGGCCTTCCCAGTTCGGATACAGCTTTCCTTGTTCTAATGGTTTGGAGACGGATGCTTTCCGAAGGACGAGATCGCTGGGTGTGAAGGATTTTCCTGACTCTAGAGTCGTGATAGCGAGCTACTCTTTACTGATATGCAGCTACCCTGATTCAAGCTTTCTCTCTGATTTCTTCCACCAGGTCAGATTGGTGCGGAGCTGCTCGTCGTTAGCCTCCTCCGAGTAGTTCTTCACCCACGGAGAAGGGAGTTCTATCTCCACGGGGATGATGGCTTCCATGCTGAAGGCCATCCGAAATGGGATCTCTCCAGTGGGGATTCTCTGGGTGGTGCGGTAGGCCCATAGGACGTGGTGAAGTTCGTCCGCCCATCTGCCTCGGGCTCTGGCAAGCCGAGCCTTGATCCCTTGAAGTAGGGTCCGGTTAGTTACTTCGGCTTCTCCGTTGGCTTGCGGATGCCCTACCGACTTGAGGCGGTGACAAATCCCATGCTCCTCACAAAAACCTCGAAACTTTGGGTTATCGAACTGCTTGCCATTGTCGGTGATAATGGTATGCAGAAGGCCAAAGCGACTAATAATGGATCTCCATACGAAGTCCCTGGCCCGAGCTTCAGTTATCTGGGCAATTGCCTCGGCCTCCACCCACTTAGTGAAGTAGTCGATGGCGACAAACAAGAACTTTCTCTGTCCAGTGGCGAGGGAAAAAGGGCCAAGGATATCCATTCCCCACTTAGCAAAAGGCCAAGCGGAGGAAATAGGGACCAAACTGGCGGAGGGAAGCCTCTGGATATTAGAATGTCTCTGACAAGGGTCGCAAGCTCAGACGAGATCGTCAGCATCCTTTTGCATGGTGGGCCAATAATACCCCTGGCGCAGTACCTTGTGGCATAAGGATCGGCTCCCCAAATGGTTGCTGCAAATTGCCTCATGTACCTCCCGAAGAGCATAATCAGCTTCAGATGGGCGAAGGCACTTGAGTAGCGGCATGGAGAAGGATCTCTTATACAGCTGGTCATCGATCAGCAAATAGTGGGTGGCTTGTAATTTCAGCTTTCTTGCTTCCTTTCGGTCGGCTAGGAGAGACCCTTCTTTAAGATACTTTAATATAGGGTTGAACCAGGATGGTTCGGCCTCGACCTGCATCACTCGGTCAGCCTCCACGATGCTAGGCTTTTCCAGAATCTCCAGAGGAAACTTCCGCTCGGAATCCATCGACTCCGTAGTTGCTAGTCGAGACAATAGATCGGTGCGTACATTCTCGGATCTTGGGATCTGAATGACTTCAAATTCAGAGAAGTGGGAAAGTAAGTCCCGCACCTGTTGGAGATATCGAATCATGTTCGGCTCCCGGGCCTCGAACTCGCCCGCACGTGACCAGCTACCAATTGAGAGTTGGTGAAGGCATTTAGCTTCTTCACTTTAAGGTCACGGGCGATTCGGAGTCCAGCGAGTAGAGCTTCATATTCGGCTTCATTATTGGAGGCTGGGAAGGAGAAGCGAACGCCGTACTCGAAGGTCCCCCTCTGGGATGGTGAGGATTAAGCCAATGCTGGAGCCATTGGCATTAGACGATCCGTCAACGTGGAGCAGCCAAAGGGCGTCTGATCTCGGGTGCTCAGAGGAGTCCGAAGTGGAGCCATCCTTCGGAATGGTACATTCGAGAAGGAAATCAGCTAGAACTTGGGCTTTGATGGCTGGGCGAGGTTGGTATCGGATGTCATGCTCGCTTAGCTCGACGACCCATTTAGCCATTCTCCCTGATGTCTTCGGACGATGGACCATCGCCTTGATGGGTTGGTCGGTAAGGACCGTCACAGAATGCACCTGCAAATACGGTCGCGCATCCGAACCGATGTTACTAGGGCCAAGATCAACTTCTCGATCTAGGTGTACCTTGTCTCGATGTTCCGGAGCAGTTTGCTGACATAATAGATCGGCTTTTGGGTCTTGTTCTCTTCTCTGACCAACACAGCCAACGGCGCCTTCTGAAACTGCTAAGTACAGAAACAACATTTCTCCCGGATTCGGACTGCTTAGGAGGGGTGGAGAGCCGAGATACCTCTTGAGGTCCTCGAACGATTTCTGACACTCGAGAGACCATTGGAAATTCTTGGCTGATCGGAGAGCTTTAAAGAAAGGAAGGCATCTCTCGGCCGACCGAGCCACGAAGCGGTTGAGGGCCGCGATCCTTCCAGTCAGGCACTGGAGCTCTTTGACAGACGTTGGGGGTGCCATTTGCCAAAGGGCTTGAATCTTCTGCGGATTGGCCTCAATGCCCCGCTGAGAAACCATGAAGCCCAGAAACTTTCAGAATTGACACCGAAGGTGCACTTAGTTGGGTTGAGCTTCATCCGATATTTTCGGATCATTGCGAAGCTCTCAGAGAGATCCTCAATGTGCTGGGATGCTTCTTTGCTTTTGACCAGCATGTCGTCAACATATACCTCCATGTTTCGACCGATTTGCTCCTTGAAGACTTTGTTCACTAGCCTTTGGTAAGTGACACCTGCATTTTTTAGACCAAAAGGCATGACACGGTAACAATAAGTACCTCGGTCGGTTATGAAGGCAGTCTTCTCTTCATCCTCGGGCGCCATTCGGATTTGGTTGTAGCCCCATGAAGGTCAGCATCTGATGACCTGAAGTAGCATCTACGAGCTGGTCAATCCGAGGGAGAGGGAAGCTGTCCTTCGGACATGCTTTATTGAGGTCGGTGAAGTCGATACAGATCCACCATTTACCGTTCGACTTCTTCACCATGACAACATTTGACAGCCAGTCGGGATAGTTTACCTTCCGAATGAAATTTGCCTTGATGAGCTTGTCAACTTCTTCCTCAATTGCCTTTTGTCGCTCAGGGGCGAAGCTCTTTTTCTTCTGCTTCACGGCCGGGACATCTCGTCCACATTAAGACGGTGGACGAGAACGTCCGGGCTGATTCTCGGCATATCAGAAGCAGACTAGGTGAAGACATCAGTATTCCTTTGGAGAAAGTCGATCAGCTCTAACCCGAGTTTCCCTTTCAGTAGCGACCCGATCCTTATGGTTTGGTCGGGTCGGGCTTCGTTCAGCGGTACCTCCTCCAGCTCTTCGGCTGGTTCTCCTTGTTGCTCAGCAATGTTCTCTCGAGCGTCCAGCCCATCAACCTCAGGCAATTTGGACTGAAGGCTGGTGATGAAGCACTGCCAAGCTACAGCTTGGTTTCCCTGAACTACTCCCACTCCCCATTCGATAGGAAACTTCATTGCTAGATGCGGGATGGAGACAGCGGCTCCAAGGGACATCAGGCCAGGTCTTCCAAAGATTGCATTGTAGGGCGACCGAAGTTTGGTCACCAAAAATCTGTGTGAATAGTGGCAACACAAGGCCATGTTTCCGCGCGAACCGTCAAGGTCACAACCCCCTCTAGGGTACTAACATCGCCAGTGAACCCCATTAGAGTGGAGTCAACAGCTCGAAGATTCTCCATGAGCAATTTCATCTTCAAAAATACATCGAGATACAAAACATTAACAGAGCTCCCACTATCAATAAGGATTCGGTCTACATCATAATTGTTCAGATTGAGAGATACAACCAATGCATCGTCATGCGGGAACTGTATCTTCTGGAGGTCGTTGTCGGAGAAGGAGAGCTCATTAGTCTGCGCTCTCTTTGGTGCTGACCTTCTTCATCGTCCTGCTAGCTCGACGCGCTACCAACTGCCTTGATCACATTGATGTGGCCGGCGATCGAAGGATTTGAAGGAGGAGGCTGCTGGGGCTCGGGCTGGCGGTCACCCCCGTTTCTTGGCTCGGGCGCTCTCCTAAATTGGTCCAGCTTACCTCGTTGGATGAGCCTCTCGATTTCGTTCTTTAGCTGCCAGCACTCCTCAGTGTCGTGGCCGTGGTCCCGATGGTAGCAGCAATATTTGGTGGGGTCTCTCCGAGCCGCATTCCCTCGGAGAGGAGGTGGTCGAGGGAGTTGATACTCTATCTTCATGAGGATCTTCGCCCTTGGGGCAGTGAGCAGGGTGAACCGGTTGAACCTCCTAGGTGGGCTCCGGGTGTGGTTCCTTGGCGGCGGCGAGGAACCCTCTGGCGGCGAGGTGGGCTCGGCTGGCGGGCAGATCGGTGCTTATCCGAGCCCTTGGACTCTTCTTCCTTGTCAGCTCGACGCGGGCAGCCCTTGATTCCTCGACTCTGGCGTACTTGTTCACCAGGCCCATCATATCGGAGAGGTTTGGAGGGTAGCTGACCTCCAACGCCAGGTAAAAGTCACTCTCCTTTAACACTCCGCCCGCTAGGGCAGACATGGCCACCTCATGATTAAGGTGGTCCGCTTCCAGCATGGCCGTATTGAAACGGCCAAGATATTTCTTCAAGGACTCCTCTCTCTGCTTGACCTCAGAGAGGGAGTTAGACCTCCGCCGGTGACGACGGCTGCTGACAAACTGCCTGATGAAGAGGCGGCTCAGCTCATCAAATGAACCAACGGAACCTGGTTTTAAGGTATTAAACCAGGTTTGAGCGGACCCTCTGAGGGTGGAAGGGAAGGCGCGGCAGAGGATCGCATCTGATGCCTCATGGAATATCATGATCGATCGGAAGCTACTGAGGTGGTCATCGGGATCGAAGGATCCATGATAAGGCTCGATGGCAGGCAGCTTGACATGGGAGGGAATCACTTCCTCCATAATTCCCTTGGAAAAGGGAATGCCCTGCTCTGCCTTATGCTGAAGCGGATGGGCCTGCTTGGCGGCATCCAACTCCTGACGCATCTCCCGGAGTTGTCGGCTGATCTTCTCCTCAGGCATAGCAGGAGGGGCTGGGCGAGGAGAATACTGAGACGGTGTCGAGTCATGATGCGAGAACACCAGAGAGAGGGATCGGGCCCGCCGAGATCTGGGAAGATCCTTGCAGCAGACCCCTTGGGGGACTGGCTTAGCTCCCTTAGGGTGACGAGGGGGGTCTGCAACCCTATGCGGGCCGAAAGAAGAGATCGCTGGATGAACAGGGGCCGCGTTCTCCTCAGAAAGGTGCGGAGTAGGTGCAGTTGGATGGGGAACTTCAAAGCGCCCTTGGATCAGATGGGCCAGAGCTTGGACCTGTTGGACTAGTGAGGCGAACTGGTCCTGAGTCACTGGGGCCACCGGTGGCGATGGAGTCTCAACTGGTGGTGGTGGTAGTGCCACACTGCTCACCGGATCAGATCTTTGGGAGATCTGGTCCCGAGCTTCAGAAGTAGCCTTTCTTCGATTGGCCATGGGAGAGGTTCTCTTCAAGATCGAGTCCCTTATCTCCTGAATTACAAGTTTATGGACTTTAGGACCCTTCCTCTAGCGCCAATTTGTTGCTGCTGAAATCTGTCCTTCGACTCGGGCGCGATCGAGCTTCAGCATGGGCTCTCTCCTGGGCGGACCTACAAAACAGTCCTCACGCAGAGGCGTTAGGGGTGGCCCTCTACGAAGACCCTCCGACGCTTAAGTTAGCGGAGATCAATAATGAACAAATATGGAGAGAAGGCTCCCGCTGAAGAGTCTCTCCAAGGTGGCCTTTCGAGAGCTCTGAGCAGGGCATTAATGGAGAGAAAGGGTGAGCAGAGGTAGATGAAGAGTGGACCAGTAAACAAGTGTGCATACCTAAGAAGTCGGAAGATGGTCGTATTTATAAAGGATCACCTGATTCCTTGGAGGCGTCGTGGGTCCGAAAGTCATTAGGATTCGAATCCAGTTTGTTATAAGGTCAGTAAGATTCATATCTTGTTGGTTAGAGGATCGACGGCTAGGAGAGCTGGTTGATGTCTTGAGATTCGGCGATTGTGTAGGCTCCAGGGCTCTAGGCCACTCTTGGGTGTAATTTTTGTTTGGAATCTTACGAATTTAAACTCTCCCGTGCTGGATTCCACAGAGGTGCTTGAGTGCCCGGGTCTGATCGGGGCATAAGAATAACTCGGATTAGGACCGAGGTATAAGGATAACTCGGCTGGCGAGGCATGGTGGATAGCTCGGCTGGCGAGGCATGGTAAATAGCTCGGCTAGTGAGGCACGGTGAATAGCTCGGCTAGGACCGAGGTATAGTGGCTGACTCATTTCTAGCGGGCATCGCACAGCGAGTGAGAGTCAGATTCAAGATTGATCCTAACCTCTTGCATAATTATTAATGCGATGACAATTTTACCCCTCAACAGGATACTACCTGTAGGACTGGGAGGACCCTCTGCTCCAATGATGCGAGATGGAAGAAGAAGAAGCGATGTTGGTGCAAGTGCAAGGCTGAGGCCAGCAACCAGCCACCCTTGGCCGACCAGACTTTGACGCTGGCAAGCTCGGGGAATTCGGCGTGATGCGTCTTGTTGGACGTTGGATTGATGAAGTCGCATGCGCCGTCCCTATTTCTGATCTGCATCAACCGCATCCGGCGATCGCCGGGGTGCGGTGGTTCGGGGACCGACCACCAGCTCTTGCATGTGATGGAGAAACGGATGTATTCCTTCAGATCTAGGCTGTACGATCTCCATCAGATGGTCTGTATGAAGGTTGGACCATGGCCTCTTTTCCGGTTGGCACCTCCTTCTTGTAGTAACCCGGTTTAGATGAACCAGGTTTGGTTCAGATGAACCAGGTTCTAGCCTGTTGGTTTTCCCTGGCTGACGCTTCGCTCCAGGTGAAGCGTTTAGTCTTCGGAACTCCTGAACCGAGGCGTCGTACAGGTGATTAAAATGTGAAGGAGGAGGACTCCTTCCTTCATCCTGGCGTGCATCATTCTCAGGTATGTCCCCCTGCCACACACAGAGAGAGAGAGAGAGAGCCTGAGAGAGAGAATGAAATTGAAGAGAGAGGAAGGAGGGAGGAGGCTGGCCGCGGCGGCGACCGGCTTCGGTCCGGCCAACAGTGGCCGGACTGTCCTTAATTCACCGGGCAATCCGCCGGCACTGTAATGCCGCACGGGAGAGAGAAATTGAGAGAAAGAGGGAGAGAGAATGAAATCGGAGAGAGTGGATGGAGGGAGGCGGCTGGCCACGGCGGCGGCCAGCTCCGATCCAGCCAACAGTGGCCGGACTGCCCTCAATTCGCCGGTCAAGCCGACCGGCACAGTATCGGCTGTGCGATAGAAATTGAGAGAAAGAGAGAGAGAGAATGAAATCGATGAGAATGGAAGGAGGGAAGAGGCTGGCCGCGGTGGCGGCTAGCTCCGGTTCGGCCAACAGTGGCCGGACTACCCTTAATTCGCCGGGCAAGCTGACGCACTGTAACGGCCGCGCGGGAGAGAAATTGAAAAGGAAAGAGAGGGAGAGAAATTGAGAGAGAGAGAAGGGGGGGTGGTCGGCCGCGGCAGCGGCCGGCCTCGGCCCGATCGACGACGGCCGGGCCGCCTCCGATTTGGCCGGCGGCGGCCCTGGCCGCCGGATCACAGAGCCCCTGTTTCGGTTGAAACAGGGGATCTGGAAAAAAAAAAAGGATTGAGTGGGCCGGCTGGGCTGCCATCATTTGGGCCTTATTGGGCCGTTTCAGGAGCCCTCTTTGGGCGGGTTTTGGGCCCTATATTGGGCCGAAAAATGAAAAATAAAATTATGGCTAGAATCTGGGTTAATTCTAGTTTCTTGCGGTATTTTTACTTCCCCAATTGGGTGTGTATAGTGGGAGATATTCGAGCCCAAAGTTGGGCCCGTGAACTAGTCTGGGTAGGGTCTTAAGGGTCATTTTATTAATTAGATTTCAGTGAATTAATTATGTACATTGATCCTGTAGGTACCCAGACATCTGATTAGTTGGTGCATCATTTGGATTTTGCGTAGGAGGTAAGTAAGACTATTATACAAATTTAATAATTATTTAATTAATAAATTGAGTATATACAGTTTGCATGCATTTTTATAAATAAGAAGAAAATAGAAATTATCTGAATTGTCTATGTAGCATGGAACTGTGAATTACAAATGAACAATTATATGATTATAGTGATTGGTAATATTGTAAGAAATGATTTATTGATGTATATGCCAGAAATATGAATGCCTGTACGATATGTTTATATGGAGGTGACTATATGCATTTCCTAGTACTGTGCAAACCACTGTGGGGTAATGTGAGATACAGATGCATGATGTAATTATGATGAAAATGTTAAATAGATTTATATGGGTCGTCGCAGTTCTCCTTTACTATGGCCCCACACATTGTAGCTGTGTTCTGTTATGATATGGCCACACACTGGAGATGTATTCTGTTATGATATGGCCCCACATGTAGACGTGTTCTGTTATGATATGGTCACATACACCGTAGAGTGTGTTCTGTTATGGTATGGCCCCATATGTCTTACAATGTGTTCTGTTGATTTTCATATGGCCACATACATTGTAGAGTGTGTTCTGTTATGGTATGGCCCCACACATCGTACAATGTGTTCTGTTGATTTTATATGGCCACACATCTGGAGGATGTGCTCTGATTGAGGTATTGCAGGGCCGTGGGACACATAGGAAATCTATAATTACATAAACAGTGAGTTTGCTAGAATGCATATCCTGATGCTTATCGAATGTTCAATTTATGTTAAGTTGACAAGATGCATATGTTGATGGCATGTTAAATATAATTCAAGTATGATATGATTGTATAATAGGCTTACTTATTGAGTGTAAACTCATTAAACCTTCACAATGTTTTTCAGAGCCTCAGGGTTGATGATGGATATTCGGAGTTGATGGAGCTTCTAATAAATAAAATAAGAACCATTGCATTAGTGTAATCCTATTATGTTTGTGTGTAGGGCTTGTTGTAGCCCAACTTTATTAGCATGACTTGGGTGTAGGGTTTGAAACCCAAAACTTATAACTATCATTTGTATTATGGTTGGTTTTCATATTTATTGCCCATTTGAATCGTATATCAAGATTTTTAAGACGCCTTGCGTGCCCGGCACGCGGCGGGTTGTCACCCTAGCCCAATATTTGGGTCTGGGGCATGACAACTTTAGTGGTATCAAGCCTAGGTTATTGACCTTAGGATCACATACATGATGACACCCTAGGCAAGCAAATAGGTTGACATTGAGACAATTATCACTTTATATGAATTTCAAACCTTATGTTTTGGGAGCCTGATATGAAAAGTTTGATCATGATTTTTATAATAACTAATTTATCAGGAGATAGTAATGGCTCGCACTAGGAGCCAACAAAATGATGAGGGCTCCCAGGTTGGAAATGTTGGTCAACCAGGAGGTCAGGATGCTACTGGAGGTGCTGCCCCTGTCAACCCTGTTGGGACTGATCATCAGCGACTCCAGACCGAGATGCTTCAGGTTCTATCGGGTATGGCACAGTCGATGCGGGACATGCAACAACAAATTCATCAGGCTTTTTCCTCTCAGTCTGCCATTCCTGCTCTGCAGACTCAGCCTACTCCCACTGTTCCGCAGAGTCAGCCTACCCCTATTGTCCCCAGACGCAGCCTGCTTCCACTATGCCACAGACTCTATTTGTCCCTCCTGCTCCACAAATTCAGTCCACTGTACCTACTACTCATTTCACACCATTGACCCAGCCTACTCCACCTCAACCCTGGGTAGGGATTGGCCGTAGCTTTGCAGATTTCAAGAAGTTTGCCCCTGCTCCTTTCTCTAGTTCTAGCAACCCTATTGATGCTGAGAGATGGGTGCGAGATATGGAGAAGGCTTTTATGGCCCATGGTAGCCAGGAGTTGGAGCGGATCAGATTTGCTACTTATCTTCTCCAGGGGAGGCTTATGACTGGTGGCTAGTTGAGGAGCAGCGTCGGGGTGGTCAGGTTATGTCTTGGAAGAGTTTAAGGAGGTATTCTTTGACAAGTACTTTCCCAGGAGTGTACAAAGGAGGATGGAATCAGAATTTCTTAAGTTGGAGCAAAGGAATCTTTCTGTGGCCCAATATGAAGCTGAGTTCACCAGATTGGCCCGCTTTGCTCCAAGTATTGTGACTAATGAAATGGCCAAGATCACCAGATTTACAGAGGGGCTGCGACCCAGACTAATGCAGGCAGTCAATGCATTTGAGCTTCATTCCTATAGTGTTGTGGTGAATAAGGCTTTGGTAATTGAGAGAGATATGAATACAGTTCAGAGGGATTGGGAGCAGCAGAGGAAGAAAAAGGGGCCTATTGCGGGCCAACCCCCAACCCAGGTCAGGAAGAGAGGTGCGCAGCAGGCCCCAGCAGGACAAAGGAATAGAGAGACACGTTGCCTTCGCTGTGGGAGTTTTCACCCAGGAAGGCCTTGCCATGGTGTGTCGGGTGCCTGCTACCTCTGCGGGAGGACTGATCACAAAATGGCTACCTGTCCCCTTTAGAAAACTCAGCAGCCCTCTTCTAGTCAAGGGTTGATTCAGTAGCAGCAGCAGCCACAGAGGACCCAGGATAGAGTCTTCAACCTCACTCAGCAGGATGCTGCCGCTTCTAATTCTGTGGTGACAGGTAAACCATTTAAATACATACCTAGTATAATGCCCTTTTCTAGCGCAATGTATTGGCAATTACTAGAACATTAGATTAAATGTTAAATCTTTGATGTTAAAACAAAATTTACTTATATCCAGGAATGATTAAAGTTGGCACTGCGTATGCTCAAACACTTATTGACCTGGGTGCCACACATTCATTATATCTGACACCTATCTTAGCAAGAATACATCATTGACACCTAAATCTCTAGACCATGAGTTGCTCATTGCCTTTCCAAATGGTGATATTACGAAAGTTGGCACAGTATGCAAATCCTGCTTGATTATCATTGAGGATATGAGATTATATGCTGATCTTTTTGTCCTTCCATTGAAATTCTTTGATGTTATCCTT